>JAJJMA010176543.1:0-10502 GCA_023529015.1 Papaver nudicaule
ACTTAAATACTAATTTCACTACTAATAAAAGGAAGACGGAATCACTGTCGAACACGTGGCAAGATCAGGGCCGACAACGCCTAACAACCCACTAAAAACGTTAACAGACTCCACTAAGGCTAGTCCCAACCACCTCACCTCGCTAAGGGGTAACTTCAGCTAACCCAAAGTAATACAAACCATGACATTCTCCTTGTATGACGGAACTGGGAATGCACGTGTACACATCTCGCAATTTCTGGAGTCCCTAGGGGAACACGAGTATAACCATGTCCTGAGACTCAAAGAATTCTCGAAGTCTCTCACTGGAAGAGCCTATACCTGGTACAATAATCTTGCTCCGAACAGTATCGGGACCTGGGGCGAGATGGCGAGTGCATTCTACCGCAAGTACTTCTTCGTGTCTGAGCAGATAACACTATCCGATCTCGGCAGAATGTTCCAGAGACCTAGCGAGCACCCGAACGACTACGTCAAGAGATTCAGAATCCAAGCCCTTGACTGCCACGACCCGAACGTCACGGAACAACAATTGGTGGAACTCTGCATCAACGGAATGATTCCCGTGTACCGAGCCCTCTTGGAGAACCTCCGCTTTCAGACCTTCTCCAAACTCCATGAAGCTGCGAAGAGGTCCGCCACCACTGCACCCGCCCTGTTAAAAAGGACCAAACCCCTTAGGAGCGAAGAAACCCGTGTCACTCGCGGAGATAGGAGGCTAATCAACAAGCAATACAACAACAGTTTGCCGTCTAAGGGCGCCATCAGCGAAGGAGGGAAGAGGAAAGGCCCCGTCACGGAAGCGACGCATCCAAAACGTACTAATTCAGCTCCAGGGACCCCGAGCAAGAACATAAACCAAGGAGGGCCGCAACAACCGGAGATACGGAGGCAAAAAGCCAGACCAGATATACCAGACTACCCGTTTCCCATGGAGGAGATACTAGAGTTGCTAGACACTTGGATCCAGGGCAATCGAACTCCCTCCGATACGACAGCCTCCTACAGTCGAAGAGGTAGCAAGCCCAGCCAAGGTGGAGTCCGGGGAATTGCACCTAGGAAACGAAGGAGTATACCAAGATCCCCTACCCGTTCGAGCGTTCACCTTCCCTGAGGAGCCGGTGAACAAAAGAGTGGAGGAGATAATGTACCAACTATGCGAGACTCTCTGTCTCTCGAAACCACAGCGGAAAGACATGTTCACATCATCTCAGCCAAGGCTCTCAGAGACGCTAACATCCCTCGCGGCAGAGCCATCCATGCCCCTGCCATCATTAAAGGTCCTGACGGGGTCGAAGTACGCACTTACGGGTGGATCGACCTTCCCATCGAAATCACCACGATCCCAACCGTAGCGGAGTTTCACATTGTTAAAGGAGTCGTCGAGAGAGACATGGTGTTGGGACGCCCGTGGACCTACAACAACCAGGAGACACTTCCTCCGGAGTTCATGGAGCAGTTTGTACAAAAGAGCAGCATCGCAAAGGCAGTAGTCACGCCTGCAGAACCCAAGGGAGTCAATAAGGACCCCCTCGACCAAGAAGGTACTTCTTACACCCCTCTTTTATATGATATCCTACATTCACCGAGTCACTGGGGACTCGCCACGAGGAGAGGCACTCGAGAGGAAAACCCTGGAAAACCCGCAGTAGACATCGGCATAGCTATAAGAATCTTCATCAAAGCCCTTCAGGAATCTAGAACTGTACGTGACAAGCCGTGCAACGTTAAGATCCGAGGAGAAGGCGAAATCATCCCCTACAACATACCGCCTGAAGTCTTAGAGACCATCCCAGACTTCAAAGAATATGTAGAACTGTTCAACCTCAAACAAAAGGCGGGGGAGAACGCAGTTGCATATGCTGCCACCCTAAAGGAAGAGGAAGTGCCAAGGATGCCAACCTTGGAGGAACTAGCCAAGTGTCGAGACGATCTTCTGGAAAGACGGATCAAGACCCAAGTTGAAGTCTCGGCTCATATCGAAACTCTAACCGCGAAACCGTCAACCAGTTCACTAGCATCGACAAAAGTGCCCACACAGGGTATAGAGGGCCCCTTTCCCCAAGAGGGGAGCATCCACACCACCGAGTACTGAGACTCAGAAAATTCCCGGAGCCCCACTGGCAGAGCCTGCACTTAGTACGACAACCTTGCCCGGCATTGGAGCTCTGCGAAATGATCCTTGTCTACTGAGCCCTCCGTGAAACTGCAAAAGACTTGCCTCGCCTGCACCAGCGCCACCGGAGAGGGCCAAACCCCTAAGAAGCGAAGAAGCTTGTAATACCGACGACGACATCAACCTCATCAACGAGCAGTACAACAACAACTTACCTTCCGCGAGTACCATCACCGAAAGGAATAAGAGGAAGAGTCCAGCTACAGAGGTGACACACCCAGAGCATACGACTTCAAGCTCGCTTTGGAAACTTCAGGTGACAGTATGGGTCGAAGCGGATCACAACACAAGCTACGACACGACAAGTAATGGCGCCACAAGTCACGGCGCTGCAACTATTAGAAAAGGGTAAATCAAGTTTGTAGTACCCATGGCAACAAAGGACTTACCAACAAACACTGAAGGGACGGACAACTCCATCATCACTAATAGAATGACGACGAGACATGGGGACTTCCAGAGTTACCACTGCAGCCAGCCAGGAACTCCAGGGTTTGGACTCTCAAGACAAACCTGAACACAAGCATGTCCAACAATCCAACTCTGCTACTCGATCGATAGAAACCCCCTGGAGAACCAAGAGGACGGGGCGCATCTCTATCTCGTCCACACCAAAAGACCCCTCTCTCATGGGATGCTCCTCACTGGAAGAAGTTCAAACTTCAAACTGTCGAAGTCGCAGGGTGATCAACCACAACCGTCCCTGTCTTTCTAGAGAAAGATCCAAGCAATAAGGATTGAAGAGGCTCGTGATAACAGGAGACCCGTTAGCAAACCAGACAACAGGGTATTGACACACTACAACTCGAAGGGTCCTGAACAAGAATGTGACTCAAGCACAAGATGCAGATATGCAACAACAACCGTGGGGAGTACGAGGACTGAAGCATATACAGGATTCCCAGACTCATCATCTTCGACGAAGTACTGGCGCTATTAGACGTCTGAATAAAGATGGAACAACCGGATTACCCCGACCCGATGATTCTCAACAACTAGAGAGAACACTCTGCCTACTCATCTTCGAAAGGCCAATACACATGTGTCTGCACGAGGAAAGGCGAACCCAGTGAGAGACGCTGATAAGATATCAGAAAACATAGCTGAGGACTCCTCTCCACCGCCGCTCTTCACTCAACCAAGTACCGATAGCAATACCGGCTGCCACGACCCAAAGGGAAACGTGAAGTACAACAGATGCTCCCTTGTCTCTACCAAAGTGCTTCATCATCATGGGAAGAGCCTACTCGACCAGAGATGTCCATACAACATGGGACTACCCGCTACAGATCTCTGGAAGGAAGGGAGACTCAAGAGAAGAACTCTAATCAACACTATTGCCTACAACCTCAGCGTTAGAGATACCAACCAAGTACGGTAAACCATATTGTGGGGAAGTTATTTTATTATGGGTCTCCATGGAGCAAACCTACTCTGGAGACAAACAAAGACGTGTTCACGACTACATACCAAGTTCGATGTACGACAACCTTCACGAAAACGAGCAACGCGGAAGATCAGTAAGAGATCTGAAGGTGAATTTTAGATAACATCTTCCTACAGGTGTATAATGTTATGTGTAAAATTTTCGTGGCAATCCAATCCGTGGATCAAGAGATATGGCGCCAACATTATAGCACGCCGAAGTAAGTGGACAGAACTTACATGCGAAACCAAAACAATTGCTGCAGAAAGCTCGTGAGGAGTTCTTGGGTAAAATTTATACACAAACTCCGTTATAATGTCTACAACTTTGTGGTAAAATTTCATACAATAACTCCATGTGGTTTGAGAAATATGGCGTGAACATTGGGGAAAAGAAGTGCTGTCAGAATTTCCTGCGCCAGCAACTTCCGTCGCGAAGAAACTACCGGTTTGAGAAATCCACAAGGGATTTTGGAAAGATTTTCGGACACAATCTTTCTATGTATGTCTCCCAACACATACTAAAATTTCGTACCAATCCAGCAAGGGAATTGGGAGATACGACACAAACACTACATCACACGCGAGACGCGCGATCAGGAATCATGTGCAAGACCACGTCGAGTACTGCGGAAAATCTACGAGGAGCCTCGAAGAGATTTTTGGACACAATACTTCCCTGGATGTCTACTACCATGTGTAAAAATTTCGTGATGATACAACCAGTGAGTTAAGATATATGACGCAAACATCAGGAGACACGCAAGACGCGAACTGTCGGAGTTTACGACGAATAGACTATGGTGCAAAGCTCAAAGCGCCAGCATCCACGGCGCTACCAAGACCATGGCGCCACACCTCATGGCGCCACATATCATGGAGCAACACCTCGTAGCACCAACATCCTCCTAGAACTTCACTACTCAGTAGAGACGGCGAGGTAAACATCTTCATCAAGTAGTTCGCCTATTTTGACTCCAACACCCTCCTCAACGACTAGGGACTTGGCGCAATCGTCGTGATTTGGGGGGAAGTCTCTGTAAAGGGGATACCGAGACGGGACGACACATGCTCTACCCTAAAACAGAGGACGTTCAGATCCACACCAAGAAAAAAGAATACGATCGACTCCCCTGGTATCACTCTACCAACTGCTGCTGCCGGTTACCACTGGATTGGTCATTGTCTCGTAAAGCATCGGTGGAGATGATCAAAGAGAAACAAGGACTTGATCACGACAAGAAGGTGTAGTTGGTAAAATCCCCATACTGGTGATTTTACCAATACACCCCTATTTTAAGACCATAAACACAATATAACATACATACTTAAAGTAAAGCTCAATCAATAAACATAACAGCACTTAAGCATAACATGAGCAGAAATAAGAGTTAAGCCAGAACATAACACCGCAGATAGATAAGCTAAGAACTCTTAATCATAGAATATTATTGATGGAATCCTTGCATCTCACCTTGCTAAGGATAAACACTCTACAGATGACCACCAGATCTCACTAACAGCTTGGGTTATGGAGAGTTAGAAGGTATCTTCCTCTCGATAAACCAAGTCCCAGCAATCACTTTTCCAACCCCTTCAAAAGTGGGCGTACACTGCCTTATATAGGCGTTTACAAGTAATGGAATACAGCTAATAAGTACAAACTATTCTGACACTATTTGTCTTCTTTCTCACCGCCTTACCGCCGAGTCTCTTCAACGTCTCAGCGCCTTCTCTTTACAACTTCAGCGCCCTTCCCATATGTGGGATAAGATCGATGACTCAGATTCCACTGAGTCAACCATTCAACTCTGCCAATCCGACCGTTCTGTCCAGCATTAAATGCTCAACTAACTTATTCAGCTTTTGTCGGGGCTTTACCGCTGATGTAGTTCTGTGATATTCCGCTATTCTAAACTTTTCTTCAGCGCCATTCCGCTGTGAACAATTACTGCTGATTGATACCGCTGTCACCATACTTCCTTTCTCATGGGTGCCCTTCTTAATACAAATCTTTCCTTAAGTTCTTACTAATTGGCGTATGGCATTTTCTACACCTACATTTTGCCTCTTTCATCTTTAGAGACTTTAGTCGCTGAAGATGAAATTCCCTTACCGCTGAAAATGCCAGCGCATTCCTTCTGACAGTACTTTCCTCCACGTGCAGCTGTATGCCGTAAATATCTGTGCTACTTTATGACTTGCAACCGGTTGAACCCGTTGAGATCCCCTTCCATATAAATACTTCTTCTCCTTCTCTTTTCGTTCATTTTCCTTCTCAAAGTTTCTCTGTCTTCTTTCCTCTCTGAAAACCCTAATCCAAACCCTAACCACCGATAACCGCCGCTGCTTTGTCGGAAACTTCCCTTTTCCGCCTCTTTTTTAACTTCTTTTTGTGGTAAAACCCTTTCTAGGCTACTGTTCTTTAACTTCTTCCATTCAGATTTACTTTTCATCTGCTTTTTCCTTACTCCGGTGATTCTTTAACTCTGGAACCTCCATTTCCGATCAATCTTCATCTTTTCCGACTGTTTAATGGCTTCAACCGACTCCTCCTATGATCAAGAGCAAGAGCTTCAGCAGCAAGGGTCTAACCGTGAAGACGCCGAGTCGTCTTCACACTCTCAAAACCAAGAATCTGATGATGACGAATCTTCTGATGTGGGCGGTAAGCCTTCTTGGGGTGATGACTGGGAAGAATACTGCACCAAAGATCATGAAATCACTCCAGCGCTTAATATTTCTCCTCTCGCTGGCATTACTATGTGCTCTGAGAAGCTCCTCTTGCATCATATCCGCCAAGATGGTCAGGATGAAAAGCACTTAGTTATATCCATGGGCCAAATCAGGGCTGGATATCAATTCCCTCTCTATGATCCTGCCAATCATCTTCTCCTTCGGCTGCTGAAGCGCATAAACAAGCATCCTGCTCAACTTTCTGGTAATTCTATTCGTATTCTTTATGAATGGGTTGCCCGCAGTAACGGCTACACACTCTATCCTAAGATTACTAGGAATCCTTCCTTTGCCGCTAAGGAATTGTATACCGTTGAAAACTTTATTGATCAATACCAAGTAAAGCCTAGCCTTAGAGCCGGCGAGCCTTGGCTATACCGCATTGAGTCAAGGAGAGGTTCAGACAACTCCAAAAAATTCTTAAGGGACGTTGACAGGGAATCTTCTACTACTGGGAATCCCACAGTCCGTCATAAATCTGAAAACCGCTGGGGCGAAATTCCTTGTCAAGTTGAAGGCCCTTGGCTCAAAGGTTTTGAAGATGAGAACAAGACTATTCCTCGTGAAGAGTTTCTCCCTGAGCATTCTGACTTAGCCAATCATAATTTCTGGTCCGTCCGCTGGGATGAAGAGAACCAGTATCTCAAAAAGGATAGAGAATTTGTTGTTGGTGAAAAAAGAAAATGGGTTAAGAAACCCGAATTTTGCAAACCGCCTACTGTGAAAGAAAAAGGCACCAAGAGGAAAGGAAAAGCTGGGGACGCTGTTGAGGTAACAAACACTTTTCTATTGCTTTTGAAATATATGTATATATTTGCCTCTGTTTGTTAGCTTAACTGCTGACAACGATTTTCCTTTTCTCAGCAACCCAAGAAAAAATCCAAGCCAGAGACACCTGTCAGCGCAGCAGATCGTGTTAAAGGCCTTGTTAGTGCACTCCCTGGTATGAATACCGCTGGGTCCAAGGAAAATGACAGCGTCAAATCTACTGCTGGTGGATCCAAGAAAAATGATAACATCAAGTCTGCTACTGCTGCGAAGAAAGATGGCGCTCTTTCCAAAAAGAAAGACAGCGGGTCTTCCAAGAAAAAGGATGGAGATTCTTTTAAGAATAAGGATGGCGACTCCTCCAAGAATAAAGGTGATGATACTATTGAACAGAAGGACATCGGTTCTTCAAAGAACAATGAAAAGTTACCGAAGGTCAAAAAGTCTCGTGCTTCCAAGAAGGGTAATCAGACCAACAATCCTAACGTCGTCAACGACCCTATTTCTGGAGAGCAGTCTGTGAAGTCTATTGGTGAGCATCATGCTGATGAAGTGTTTGAAGAAACCCCTGTAACTCCACCGGTTACTACTTCAGCGACTGCAACCACTGGACAAGGTACCGCCGAGATGAATGTGGATACTGCTGGCGAGAATACCGTTGAGATGCCAACTCCTGAGCAATCCAACAATTTGATTGAGCCTGCCTCTGCCTCAGCTGCTAACAACGCTGTCTCATCTCTTCGTCACCTTCTTTCTTTGAGCACTCTGCCTTGCACTTCCGCTGGCGATAGTTCCACAGAGATTCAATTACCGCCCAACAAGTTAGCTGGTTCTTTTGCTACTTTATTGAATCAAGACCAAGGAGGCTCTAACACTCTCTATTTAGAAGCAATGAGCAAACTGAGTGAACCTGGATTGGCGCTGAGACCTACTGAACTTACTACCGCTGTCTCCCAATTATCTCCTTATGAACAACTCTGTGGCGCCGTCATGGTATATATTATTGCCTCAGCCTCGCCCTTATACCTTTATTCTAGATTTCACTTCTAGCTAATCTTCTTTATTCTGCAGGATTTTCAGCGCAATGTTGGCAGTATCGAACTGAATGCTCAGCTAAGGCAAGAACTTGACAATCTGCGCCAAGCAAAGGCCACAGTTGATCAATCAAATGCTTCCTTGAAACACCAGCTAGCTGTAGAAAAGAAGGAGAGCTATCGCCAGCGTATCAATTTCAATCAAGAGAAAAAGAAGCTTGACGAACTCCGAGGTTAGTAATTGTTTTCCATCTTTCACACGATAATTTTTCATTCTGTCTCCTTTTTCCCAACGTCTAGTCTCTTTCCCTTATAAGGTCGCCGACAAAATCCTGATAGTCGATTACAGCGGGCTGAAACTGAAATTGGTAAGTTGACTAGTGCTAACACCAAGCAACGTAATATGTTGCTCACTTTGGGCCAAGATGTTAAATGGTACCGCCAAGAATTGCGTAAAGTCACTGATCTTAACGTAAATCTTGATCATCTGCTCAAAGTTTCTGAAGCGGATGTGGCATGGAAAAAGAGTGAGCTAGACAACGCCTCCCGCTTAGCTGAATTGGAACGTAAAGCCAGGGATAAGATGACCGTGGAGCATATGAAGCTAACTTCTCAATTGAAGGATAAGGAAGCCACCATTTCTCGTCTATCTTCTACATTAGTTTGCCGTACCGCTGAAAGGGATACCGCCAGAAGTGAAATTCAACACCATAAAGATTTTGCCCAAATTCATGGGAATCGTGCTAGGGCGCTGAATGAAGAGAATACCATACTTAAACTCAGAATTAAGCAAGCTGTTGGCCCTTGTTCTGATCAAGAAGTTCTGATTAAACTTGATGAAATAAGTACCGCTAAAAAGGGTATTCAAGAGTATGTTAGCGGTCTAGAAGGTAGTTCCTTAGGATTTAATTTTCCCATGTAATTTTCAGTTTACTTCTGCCTCAGCGCTAACACTACGCTTCTCCTAATTTCAGAGAAGTACAAGCAATTGGAATCCCAGCTAGAGGAGCAAACCACCACCTTGAAAGAACACAGCGGATGTACCGCCAAGATTGCTGAGTTGGAGGGGCAAGTGAAAGATCATCAAGCGTGCGGGGACAAATTGCATGCGCTCGAAACTAACTATATGCAATGTACTGGTAAGATTACCAACTTGGAGAATGATGTTAAAGCTCTCCAGGATTACAAGATGAAATTTGATGATGAAGCGTCTAAGTCTGCTAAGCTTCAACGTATGCAAGATGCCCTTAAATCTGAGCTGAATGTTACCAAGAAGTCTGTTCAGACCTTAGAAGAGGAACGTGCTTCTGATGTTCGAATGGCCGGCTTCTATGCTATCCAGATGTATTTGGCACAGTTCTGCCCTGATCATGATTTGGATATTCCAGATGATTATGCTCCTGGTCGCAATCCACCTGTCCTGGAAAATACCCCTGGTGCCGTTGATGATGAAGGTGACGCTGAAAATGCCATTCATATTCACAGCGGTTCAGATTCTGAAGAGGAAATCGAAGAAGAAGAAATTGGTGAAGAAGAAGACGTCGAAGGTGACAGAGACTTGCAGCCAAAGAGTCATGGTTCTTATCAAGACATCGTAAAGGACGCTGATGCTAATGATGGCAACCAGGATTCTTCTAAGGATCCCCATCAAGTTACCAACGAGTTGAATCAAGATAAGGGTACGATTTCCACTGATGCTGGGAAAGAAGACAATGACACTTCTATTAAGGATTCCAATATGGCTGTAGATAACCCTTGAAATCTCCCCGAGTGCAAGCCTTGATTAATGTTTCACCTTTTAGCCCTCAAATGTAATTTGAATAGCTAGTTTGCTTAGCTTTCTTTGTTTCAATCATGAGATATATTCATATCTCTCACTTTTTTGTGAAAGAACTTTGGTAGACATTTGTCTACCTTTTGTATTTTGTTATATATAATTCGCTTTGCTTGTTCCCGCCGGTATAATCGAATCCACTTTAGTTTAGTGATGAACTGACAGCATTCATTCTGGCCACATCGCCCCCTTTTTCGCTATACATTGTCACTTGTGCCCGTCGGCGATCTATTATAAGTGGTTGGTTAACCAGGAGCCGTCCCTACCGGGAGTTCTCCTGGAGTTTTATATTTTTCTGCCAGCACTTACAGATCAACAAGTAACGCGTCAGGAATTTAATGCACTAGTTAGCCAGAACTACTCTTAGTCAGACATCTGAAGTTTTTCGATATACACCGGCATAGGACTTTCATGGCAATCTTAGGCCTTGTAAAATAATTTTTGGCAAATTTGCCTCAGTGCATAGCTATTGAGCCTTGTAGAATTATTTTGGCAAATTTGCCTCAGCGTATGGCTATTGAGCCTTGTA
>JAJJMA010176559.1:0-11355 GCA_023529015.1 Papaver nudicaule
TTTCTAGATCTGATAGTTGTGTTATCTTATTCGCAGAATGCTCCCGCCTTAACTCCTGAAGAAGAGCTTCGCCAAACATTGAAAAGGCTCAAAACCAATCCTCCCGCCGAGGGACCTCAAGGCGAGTCATCCGCAAATGCTGGCGATACTCTGCCTCTGCAAACTGCTACAGTATTGCCTCCGCCAGCTTCCACTCGTCCAAGGCGTACAACTCCAGCTTCAACAAAATCTTCTTCTAAGAAGTTGTCCATTCATCTCAAAGGAAGGAAGGCTGCCTCTGATGACCTGGAAACCATCTTAGAGGAGAAAGATGACGATGTAGCAATGACTGACCCAAAGCCTACAGAGACTCCGCTTGAGCAAAACCTTGAGGTTTCTATCACTAATCTGAGCGAAAATGTTGTTAACCCACAACAATCCTTTACTACCAATGCCGCTCCTACCAGTCATGTTGGTGAGATTGGTGCTACCGGTTCTTCTTTCGCTGCTCTTACAGACTTGCACAAAATGCCTCCTGGCGATAGACCTCCCAGATTCCCAATTGGAGGGGTGCTACTGGCGCTATAGTTAATAGACTCGCTGATTCATTCTCCAGATTACTTTCGCTGGAGGAGAAGGGTAGTCTGAATTCCCTTTATTATGAATCTATGCTGAAGTATTCTACAACTGGCTTTGCCCATACAAGGGATTTATCCTCTGTGGCTCATGACTTGACTCCCCAAGAGCATTTCACTATGGCTGCTGCGGTAATTATTCTTCCTGGTACTTCTTTCTTCATGCACACATGCTTTGTTTTACTGACTTCTTTTCTTCCTGCCTCAGGGATTTCAACATTGTTTGAGTCTCATTGACACATTTGAGGCTCAAGGCGATAGAATTGGTTTTCTGACTCGCGAAAATAAAGACCTTGAGCGCCAAGTAAAAGAGAAAGAAAAAGCTGCTGATGGATGGCGTAAAGCGAATGCCAAGGGTATGGAAGAGCGCAATGATTTGCAAGGTAAGCTTTTCTCATCCTCAGTTGTGAATTGTGAATTTTCTTTATACTTCTAGCCTTTCGCCGAAACCCTTAGATCTTGCCCCTTCCAAGGTTGCCGACAGCATTCTGACACTCGACTGAAGCGAGTTGAAACCGAGATAGATAACTTGGCGGATGTTAATGCTAGGCAGTGCAATTTGCTGTTTGGCCAGGCTAAGACTATTAAGTGGTATCGCCGAGAGTTAGATTATGTTAGCGAACTGAATGTTAACCTTGATAATCTTCTCAAAGTTTCCCAAGCCAATGTGAAATGGATTGAAAGTGAACGTGATAACGCTCGCCGACTGGCTGAGCTTAACAGCAAACGAAGGGAAATTGTCATTGTGGATCATATGAGGGCGAGCTCTTTATATCAAGAGGAAAAAACAAGGGCGGCTTGCCTCTCGCTTAAACCTGGCAATTTCTGAGAGAGATACCGCTCAGCAAGAAATTCAAAGGTGGAGAGATTTTGCAAAAATCCATGGCGATAGGGCCATACAACTCAATAACCAATTGATGTCTCAACTTCAGCAAGCGGCAAGCGTTTTCGGCTCCTCTATCAATACTAAATTTGAGTCCCATTTAAATCTCCTTAGAGAAGCCCAAACTGGTGCTTGTAGGCACGTGAGCGAGCTAGAAGGTAGATTTCTAGGATACTTTCGCTGTATTTTTATCTTTGCCTCAGCTCTAACCCTTTCATATTATTCTTCTCAGAGCGAATTAAACACCTGGAGGGCGAGTTAGAAAGGCGAAAGAAGATTATTGAGGACCATCAACTCTGCACTGACACTATTTCTGAATTGGCTGGGAAGCTCGCTCATCATAATGGCTGCGAGGAGAGATTAAATCAGGCTTTAGAACAACATCACCAATGCCCCAACCAGATTGTTGAATTGAATCTTCAGCTCCAAGATCACAAAAAGTGCCAGGCGAACATTGAGGGTCTTGAGAGTAAGGTGAAGTATCTGGGGGAAATCCAGGATGGGATCAAAACTGACTTGAGACATGCTCAGAAAGATCTTAGGGATCAAGCAACCAAGCATAGCCAACAGGTGCTTTTGATGGATTGCATCCCTGTTCAGGAGTTTGTTAACACAGAATACCCTAAGCTCAAACTCGAGATACCCGCCAAGTATGTCATTGCCCCTGAACTTCCCGCTGTGAACGAGGTTGTGGATTATGATCAAGATGGCGGAGATTCTGGGTCAGGCGAAGAAGAAGATGAAAATGCTGGGGAAGAAGCGAATGAAGACGAGGAGGAAGAAGAAGAAAATGAAGAAGAAGAGGACGAAGAAGAAAACAAAGAAGAAGTGAATGAGGAAGAAGACAAGGAAGAAAACAAGCCTGAAGAAACCAAGGCAGAAAATTGAGAAGGGGAGAACACCGACAACGGTGAGCGAGTTATTCCTTCAGCCCAAGAGAATGTTTCGACTCCTGTGGATCAAGATGTTGAGGTATCTAGTCCTTTCCCAGACCCAAGGTGCTGAAGTAGGGTGAAGACATATAACTTCCTATAGCCTCTAATTTGCTTTCTAGTAATCTTGTTGTTTCGACTTGAACTATTCTTGTAACTTTTATGCCTTTCATCATTTTGTATAATTTTCCTTTTTTTTTTTTTCACGTTTGTCTTCAAAAACTTAACTTGCCATTGAATGAAGTCATGTGCTTGTACAACCAACAATTTCATGCAGAGCCTAGGTTAACACCCCAGTCGTAACCATTACTTGTGCCCGTCGGCGATCCATTATAAGTTGTTTGGGTTGCCCAGTAGACTTATTACACGATGGCTCTCGCCGAAGTGATGCTACGGTGTAGGCTAATTACACAATGGCTCTCGCCGATGTGATGCTACGGTGGCTCTCGCCGGTAAGGTCTTATTCGCCAAACACTTACAGACCAACAAGTAACACGACTGGCCTTACTGCTAATCCTGGGTCGGGCTTACCATTACAAGGAGGTTATTCACTCAATGAAGCAAGAAAGCTTTTATGCTTCTAAAGTGAAAGCCTTTAGCTTCACTTAATTTTATTCATTGGGGCATTATGACTTTGGTGGTGGCGTTTGGCCTTGGTACTTGATCAGTTGTTTTTTTTTTTTTTTTTTGTATTTTTGGCATGTTGCCACAGTGTATGGCTTTGTAGCCTGATGGTGGGCATTTTTGCCTCAGCATGTTATACTTTTAGTTTATGACTTATTTTAATGAAGCCTTTAGGCTTTGGATGTCGCTGTGGTTAGAGTACCCAGCGAAAAATTTAAAAGACACCATGACTTGTTAACGGGGTTCGGCGCATAATAGCAAACCTACGTCCCCGGATCTTATTCGCTGTTGTTTTACATAAGCTGATAAGATTTCTTGCGTATTATGCCCGCTTAAGACTTCAGATTTTTACATTGTTGCTTTCAAGGATAATACTTCTTGATGAATTTCGCGTTCCAAGGATGTTCTAGTTCCACGCCATGTTCATCAATCAGCACATATGCTCCACTTCCAGCCACTCTTTTGATTATATAAGGGCCTTCCCATACTGGTTCCAACTTTCTACATCCCTTTCACTGAGATGGGGGGATTTTTCGAAGTACCAACTCACCAGGTTGGTATTCTCTTGGGATCACTCGCTTGTTGTATTCTCTAGACTATCAGCGATGGTAATTTTCATGTGCGTAAGAGCGATCAACCGTTGTTCTTCTAAATCATCCAGTTTGGCTAGAATCAAGTCGGTATTTAGATTCTTCTCCCATGCCTCATGCTTTGTAGTTGGTAGGATTACTTCAGATGGGAGTACTGCTTCAGCACCAAAAGTAAGTAGGAAAGGGGATGCTCCAGTTGCTTCTCTAACAGTGGTCATGTAAGACCACAGAACATTATGTAAATGCTCGCACCATGCTTTTTTATACTTCTCCACCCTTTTCTTCAGCCCCATTCCAATAGTCTTGTTGGTGGCTTCCGCTTGTCCATTACTCTGAGGGTATAATGGATTTGATTTTCCCAGCTTGACGCCGTAAGTAGCGAGTAGCTTTCTAATGTTGTCGCTGACAAGTTCCAATCCATTATCAGTACATATCTCCGCCGGTACACCGAATCTGCAAAATATATTATCCCAAATGAATGTGAATACTTCTTGTCCTGTCTTCTTCTTGATAGCTTTGGCTTCACACCATTTGGTAAAATAATCCGTCGCCACAATGATGTATTTCCGTTGTCCTGATCCTGGTGTCAGTGGTCCAATTATGTTAATGCCCCACTTGGCGAAGGGCCAAGGACTGAGCACTGAGTTTAATGAAGTTGCGGGCGCTTTGATTCTTCTTCCATACAGCTGACATTGCTTGCATCGGCGAGCATATTCTTTCGCGTCAATATTCATCCAAGGCCAATAGTATCCTTGCATTCTTACTTTCAAAGCTAAAGCTCTCTGGCCGCTGTGATTTCCATAATCTCCTTCATGGATTGATTCTAGTAATTTCTTGCCTTCTTCTCTTGATACACATCGCAGCAACGGTCCAGAGAATGACCGGCGGTACAAAATTCCATCTCGAAGCTCATAGTTCGCCGATCTGCTAATGACTTGGTGAGCTAAAATCTGCTTTCCTGGTAGCGTAAGTCGATCCAAATAATACCGTATCGGCGTTCTCCAATCTGTTTCCGCTGACTCTTCTGTACTTGTTGCCAATACTTCCCTTTGCTCTCGTTCTTCCACTGAAGATTGCTTCACTCTTTCAATAGCTATTGAAGTAACATCAGGATTTGTCGTCATAGATGAAATAAAAGCCAAGGCATCAGTGTGCCTATTATCCTTTCTGCAGATGTGACGAAACTTGATACCAGGAATCTCCCGGGCATACTCCCTAGCAAGTTTGAGATACTTCTGCAGAGAAGGGTCTGATGCTTGATAGCGCCCAGAGATTTGCCTAATCACCAGTTGAGAGTCACTCGTTAATCTGACATCGCTAATACCCATTTCAATAAGTAACCTCATGGCATGTATAACTGCTTCATATCCTGCTTCGTTATTTGTCGCTGGGAATTCCAATCTTAGCGAGTGGACTATTCTGGTGCCTTTCGGCGAGATAAAAACGATTCCTATTCATTTTCCTTCTTTATTTGATGAACCATCAACATACACCTCCCATCCTATAGGGCTACATTTTAGTAGTTCTGGCATCTCGTTCTCTCGTTCATCTAGCGAAAAGGAGATTTCTTCTATTTCTTCTTCTTCTTCAATTGGAAAGTCAGCGAGGAAATCTGCAATAACTTGAGACCGCTGTGCTGTACGTATTTCATATTGGACGCCAAATTGCTCAATTTGCTAGTTCCATTTGGCGATTCGCCCTACTCTTTGAGAGCTGTGCAGAATTGATTATATAGGAGTTTTAGTTAAAACAACAATCGGGTGAGCATGAAAGTATGGACGTAACCGCTGAGATGCGAAAACTAACGTCAAGATTAATTGCTCGATTTTGGTATAATTCTTTTCCGCTCCTTGCAATGTTCTGCTAATGTAGTAAATAGGCGTTTCTCCGCCCTTGGTTCTTACAAGCACAACACTGATGGCGAAAGGTGTTGCAGCGAGGTAAACTCTGAGTTCTTCGCCATGCTCAGGTGGTTGAATCGCTGGAAGAGTAGCGAGGTACTTTTTAATACCTTGAAAGGCGGCTTCATGTGCCTCAGTCCAGTTAAATTTTCTCATTTCTTCAATGTCTGAAAGAATAATTTGCATTTGTCAGAGAATCTGGAGATAAACCTATTAAGCGACGCCAGAGTTCCATTGAGTCGCATGACATCCTTCACTGTTACTGGCGAGGGCATATCTATAATTGCCTTAATTTTAGCCTGACCAGCTTCTACACCTTTCTTGGTGACGACATACCCCAAGAATTTTCCTGATGTTACGCCAAAAACACATTTCACCGGGTTTATTTTTAACTTGGTAATGCACATGTGATCAAATATTTCTCTGAGGTCCTGCACATGAGTCTGCTTCTTCTTGCTCTTCACAAGCATATCATCAACGTACACCTCCATTGTTTTTCCTATCCATTTTTCAAACATCTTCTGCGCCATTTCTTGGTATGTTGCGCCAGCATTCTTCAATCCAAAGGACATTCGGGTATAACAAAACAATCCTTTGGTGGAAAAGAAAGATGTGTGCTTCTGATCTTCCTCCGCCAAGGGTATCTGATTATATCCAGAGTAACCATCCATGAATGACAGTAACTCATGGCCCGATGTAGCGTCTACGGTTTGATCAATGTTGGGTAGCGGAAAAATTATTCTTTGGGAATGCCCTATTGAGGTCGTTGAAGTCAATGCAGATCCGTACTCCCTTGTTCTTCTTAGGTACCACTACCATATTGGCTATCCATTGAGGATATTGCACTGTCCTTATGATACCAGACGCCCTCATCTTATCAATCTCGGCTTCTACTGCTTCTTTGTAAGCTTGAGCCAATTTCCTTATCCTTTGCTTGAAAGGCCTAATCTTTGGGTCAATATCTAGCTTATGACATGCTATCGCTGGGTCAATGCCTGGCATTTCATTCATGCCCGAAGCAAAGACATCAACATATTCTTTGAGTAATGCTTGTAACTTCGCCGACTCGTATTCGTTTAGCAGAGTGCCAATCTTTACCATCTTCGGATCGTTCTCTTCGCCGATGTTTATATCTCTAGTAGGTTCCCCCGCCGTAAAATGTAATTCTGGTTCTCCCATCGGCGATGGTTCCTTTAATTGCTATAAGGTCTTCTCTTCAGGCTTCGCCGAATCTTCTACTGAGTTTACCGAATGCACATATGTTGAGGGGTCAGCGATGAAGTTTTGGATCTCCTGCTCCTTTATAGCTTCTTTGCCTTGTTTTTTTTTCTCTGCAATTATGGCTTTCCTATTTTCTCGCATTTGTATATCTGCTGTATTACAAGCTTTCGCCACTGCCAAATCTCCTACATACTCGGCGACTCCTTTAGGTGTTGGAAACCTTAGACGTTGATGGTAAGTAGAATGTACTCCTTTTAGGCTATGCAGCCATGGTTTTCCAAGGATTGCAGCATACGGCGAATCGACATCCACAATGCAAATAGTAGTGTTCATAAAGTATTCATCACAGATCACAATCTTGAATTCAATTTCGCCTTTAGGCTTAGAAGCAATTCCATTAAATCCATAAATGTTGTAAGAGGAAACTGTCGGCGAAGGGATTTCGGTGTCTTTTGCTTTCATGGCCTCATATGCAGAGTTGAAAAGAATATCCACCGAACTACCCAGATCAATAAGCACTTTAGGCAATCTGAATTTCCCCATTTGAATAGTGAGAACCAGAGGGTTATTATGATTCCTTCCTTCTGGCGGTATCTCCTCATCGAAGAAACCTACACAAGCCTTCATCCAATCCTGTAAGGGTTCTTGCTTAGCAGCGACGCTACAAATTTCATTTCCCATTCTATCTCGCTTATGCAATCTGGATAGGACATTATCGTGGAACTCATCCCTGGTGATCTTTGAGTGCACAATGGAGAAACAGTCCAATTCCAACAAGTCTCGCTCTACTTTTACTTCATACACATTTGGAGCTTGAGCTGGAATGGCTTGAATTGGCTGAACCATGACAGGAGGTGGTGGTGGAAACTCAAGAATTCTTGGAATTTCCCCAAACGAATGAATCTGTGGACTTCCTACTGCACGCCGGTACAGTTTTCAGTTGTGTGGCCGTGAACCTGATGGAATTGACAAAAGGAATTGGTGTTAATTGGCGGGACTCTGGGATTTCTTCTATTGTATGGATATCGGATATCATATCTGCAGTTTGAGTTCTCGATTTGTCCCCATGCATCAGTATAAGAAACACGTAGCTTTGGTAATGTAGCGTCTTCAAAAGGCTGCTGGTTGCCTCTACCAAATTTTCGGTTATCTCCATTGTATCTTCTATCGCCACTCCCATTTCGCCGATTATCTCTTCTACCTCTGCCATTGTTGCCTCCTCGATTATCTTGCCTATCGCTACCATCATAATTTTCTCGCTTCTGTGAATTCCAATGTGTTCAGCGGTAACTTGCTGTTGTTGCTTTACTACTTTAGGTACTACCATCGCCGAAGAGGGAATTTGCGCCTACCTCTGCTGCTCTGCTTTCTTCCACTCTTTTCTTATTTCTTCCTGCTCCTCCAGAGAATAATTATTGATCGAGTGAATTTGCTTCCCTCTCTCTCTTTTTAAGCGAAGCTCCTCTGCTTGGATTTCTTCATAATTTATCCATTCATCCTGCATAGCCCTGAAAGTTTTCATATCCTTTGGCGCCTCCCAGTATAGTTTTTGGTACATTGGGTCTGATGTCTCCAAAGCGCTAATAAATGCTTTTATTTTCTCTTTGTCAGATACCGATGTTCCCACTTCGCTGCTCGACTTTCTCCATCTTTGAATAAAACTTTTATAAGTCTCTGAGGGCCTTCTCTTGATGTTGAACAATCTTTCTACGCCAGGTCGACTTCTGTTGTTCTGAATAAATATGCGTAAGAACTTGCTTTCTAACTTACTAAAAGATTTAATTTTTCCTTCCTCCAACCCATCAAACCAAGCCAAGGCTTCATCTTTGAGTGTGGCGGGAAATGCCATACAC
Organism: Papaver nudicaule; assembly: GCA_023529015.1. Taxonomy (NCBI): domain Eukaryota; kingdom Viridiplantae; phylum Streptophyta; class Magnoliopsida; order Ranunculales; family Papaveraceae; genus Papaver; species Papaver nudicaule. The sequence goes on from JAJJMA010176559.1 coordinate 8,619, forward strand.
ATTATGGGATCTGATCCTACCCACGCTACTAAATCTCGCTTATAACTTCTCAAGTGCTGTGCAGGATCCCCAGTTCCATCAAAGGTAGATGTGAATTTTGGCATGGAGAACCTTGTGGACACATACCCATACGTGATACAATCTTGGAAGGGTGTTTTCTTCGCTTCTGAGAGTGCCACCTTATATTTCGACTCCTTTGAAGTTCCACTTAAAGCCGCAACTTTGGTTTTTAACCGGCGAAGCTCTTTCTTCATACCCTTATCTATCTTATTCCGCCTTCCTGAATCAATATATTCTTCGCTATCTCTTCTAAACATTTCCTTCCTTCTACCCCTCTCATCGTATTTCGCCGATGAATCTGAGACTTCCATCGTGCTAGTTCCATTTTTTTTCTGATCGGCGAGTTGTATGTGAATGAGATGCATGACTCCTGCTTTGCACCACTTTCCTATTTTCCGCCATCAATTCCCTATCGCTCTGAAGTACAGTTTCCATCTGCAGCTGCATCTGCCTCTGCATCTGAGCCGCTTGCCGATTATTCGCCTCAAGGATCTGCTTTAGCAAAGTTTCTGTAGTATTAGTGGACCATGTGTTATCCGCAACTACCACCGGGCGATTTATGTTTGTGCCTGGCACTACCGTCATGTCATTTCCACTAGCGGCCTGCTGAATATCTGCTTCCGTAATTGGTTCAGCGACGACTGCTGGTGCTTCCTCCGCCTCACGGGGTGTTTCGCCGATAGCTCTTGGGATTGCATCAACTGCTATTGTACCCCTTGCACTAGTGTTCTGAGCTACACCCACAACATTGGACGACTCGTCGATGGCTCTCTGAGTGATTCTGCCACCATCCATGGGCTCGCCGAAAGTATTCGCCTCTATTTCGCTGCTAACCCTCCGCAGTAATGCGTTAGGCTCAGGTGTTACTCCTGCATTCTCCAAGTGAGTGATATCTTCCACAAAGACCTCATCTTGGCGAAGTGTTCGCTGAACAGGTGACCGCCGAGATGAACTTGCCAAAAGGGAATCTGGAAAATTAGCTGGTTCCACTCCCCTTTTTCTGGTGTTGTGACTACTGGGAAACGTCACTGGTGTAGGAAGGATAGGGTATCGTGGAGGCCTACCCGCTGGGGCTTTGCCGCTTCTTCCTCTAGGACCTATTCGCCGAGGATCTGTAGAAGAAGACAAACACACTTCCTGACAATATTGCTCTGTTAGTACTGTGGGTAAATGCCAAACAAGTTAGTTGAACAGCTTTTCAGAATATTGTTGAAGAAATGACAAAAATGGCAGCCTTAAATCAAATGTTGCACAGATGATGACCTAATCATGGCAGGGAGGACTAAATGGGTATTTTTTCATTTCACACAAACTGCAAAAATCTTTACAAATGACTATGATTTTTCGATCAAAAAGAAAGTACGGCGACCATGTTAAGAAGTTGTTTTGAAAACATTCTATTTTCAACAGCAAACTACTTCGCTAATTCACCGGTAAACAGTACTTTAGATATCCACTCTACTAATCACCGATAATATATATCTATATTTCTCCAAACATACCCCAAAATATCATATTTTCTTCAAGATCTATGATTAATCCAAGAATAGCATACTAAAAATAGCACTAGTCTTACCCAAGAAGATCGTTTTCTGCTGTATTCATGTGACAAAAGTGAAATATGTGATGATTTTAACAAATACGATGTGCAGAACTGAGTTCTAAGCTAAAAAACCCTTTAAACAGCGATAAATGTTTCCAAAATTAACACTGTGTGAACCAGTAGCAAGACAACTAAAACTTCAACAAAGAAGCACAATAACAGGGTGATCATATGTGAAATATGTGATGAAATTAACGTTCCATATGAGAAAAATTAAATTATGGGTTGAGAAACCCTTCAAACAGCGACGTACTTTACTAAAAATAGCACTGAGAAAGCATAATAATAGAGTAACACATATGCTAAGCACAGCAAACCATGATGAAAAACAAAGAAAAAACAAGTTCAATCCTTAATCTAGCGCCAAAATGTAACAGTCTAAAATCCCATGGGTTAGATCTTAGGCTGTACACCCAAATATCATACACAAACATACACCATATCATGAATATGAAAGATAATAAAGAGTTAAGGGTTAGAGATACTTGACAAGAGATTTTACTTGGTTCGCCCTCATAAGTGAGGACTACATCCAAGGGATTCCACTAATATAATCATGATTACAACTCTCTCACCTTGCCAATCTTCTAAGTCTGATCTCACAATAAGAACCCTAATTCCTGTCTTGGGCTAAGGAGAGCAAGTGAATTACTTTTCCTCTCTCTAGACCAAACCATGAAATGTACAACCCTTTTCTCAAAGGTGTCTCTCGCTATTTATAGGAGATTACAAAGTGCTATACAGCTAATACGAACAAATAACATTATGACTCTAACTTGTCTCTACTCGCCTACACGGCATGTCGCCGAGGTAGTATTTCGCTTAACTAGTCTTGGCGGGCAAGTCTTCTTAAGGATAAGGATTGCTGACGAGGTTTCCACTGAGTCAACAAGTCAACTCTGACAATCTATCCATTCTGACGAGTAATAAATGCTCAACCACTTCTCAACTACCTCCGCTGTGACGCCCTTACTCTCGCTGATGCTACTTCGCTCGCTAGCTCATTCTGTGTATCCCACTGGTACGACGTCTTGTGGAATCCTTCGCCCGAGGCTTCTACCAATGATTCCATAC
>JAJJMA010176560.1:0-24985 GCA_023529015.1 Papaver nudicaule
CAACCCAAAGTCATATATCGCCCAACCTATTACTCGCTGATCCAGGATATCTCAGTTGTATTCTTTTTATACAGCATCTCATCTAGGATGCTTTTATATTGAATAGGTATTTTCTACCCTTACATTTTGCCTCTTTCATCTCCTAAGACTTTAGTCGCCGGGGATAAAACTTTTCTTACTCGCCGAAAATACCGCCCCACGTTCTCCACTATGCTTTTTTCACGCCACACGTCCACTAGCATGCTTCAGTTATTCCACGTGTCTTCCATGCGTTGCTTCCACTTTATGACTGGTAACCGTTTATACCCATCATCTCCATTACTCCATCACAGCTCACAACCGTTATCGCCGGTTGGTTTTCCCTTTCTTCCTATAAATACTTGATTCTGCATCTTCTTCTTCCTTTACAAGTTTTCTTTTCCTAAACCCTAAACCTTCTGCTGTTGCTTTTTTTTGCCTGAGCTCTCCATCTTCCTCCTTTTAATCATCCAGTTTCTCTTCTTCCTTCTTTTACTTTGTGACGATTTCTTCTTTTCTTCTCTTTGCATTGATTTCTGCTACAGATTTCTTTTTAGCCGTTTTCCGTTACCGGTAGCCACCAATCTTCATCTTCTCCGATTAACTTTTCACCGGAAACCACCAATCTTCATCTTCTCCGGTCAATCTTCAAACTACTTTAATGGCTCCAACTAGCAAACCTTCCCGATCTAAAAGCAAAGCTAGCAAAGCCAAAGCCACTGACCAAAAGGTGCCAAATTGGAAGACTGATTGGCCTGGCTATTGTGCCCATTTCAAAGTAGATTTTCTCAACCCCAAAATCCATTCTCTGCCTGATACCAAAAAGGCATCTGATCTACTATCTGTCGACGATCTCCTTCGATCAGAGACGAGTAATGGTTGGACCGCTGTTGCCTTTGGTCAGCTGAAATCTGGGTTAACATTTCCTCTTTACAATCCGAATAATACTTTTATCGTCGACCTTCTTGTGGCGATTAATAGAAGTCCTTTTCAGTTAACCGGGAATGCTATCCGAGTAATGACTGAATGGAGCAAACGCCGAGATGGACAGACTAACTATCCTTTGCTCGCCAAGCTGGATGCTCATAAACCTGAGGAGTTTACTGTGGAGAAGTTCCTTGAACAGTACTCTGTGGCTTCTTGTACTAGAAAGACTGATCCTTGGGCTGTTCGATTTACACCTAAAAGGAATTATCCTGCTGAAAACCTGCTACTCGCCGATGTCGAGTTCACAAGCACAGAAGAAAAACCAACTGTTCGTCATAGCTCTGAGGGTGATTTTTCCAATCTTCCTTGTCTCATCGACGGGCCCTGGTTACTAGGTTGGGAGGATGATGACAAAACCAGAATCCGAGAAACTTTTTTGCCTGAGCATTCCCACCTCGCCGAGCATACCTTTTGGAATGTAGTCTGGCCTGACGCAGACAAGTATGCCAAGGATGAGAATGGCAAGTTTCTTAAAGTGAAAGATAGAGATTATGTCAAGCTCCCAGCTGATGCAACTGCTGGAACAAAAAGGAGTCGAGAAGATACCGCCGACCCTACTCAGGTAAATATATATCTATTCTTAGCAGAGCTAGCAAAGATCCAACTGAAGGTCTAGAAACAAGCATTTTAGCTTGACTTATTTTAAAAATATATGCAAATATATTTTTAAAATATATATCTATATTTGCCTCTGCTTGTTTCGAGATCTGATAGGTGTGTCTTTGGTGACATTCGATTTGCAGCGCCCAAAGAAACCCAGACCTACCGACGCCGAGAGAGCTGAGGAGATTCGCCGACTTGCTTTAGAGAACCTACCTGCTCCTCCGATTTCTTCTCAATCTGTTAAGGAAACTGCCTCTAGCAAGGAGAACCTTGAAACAGTCGCCGATCAGTCTGCCAAGGGTAATTCCAATATGCTCGTCGATCAACCTTTAAAGGATAGTTCTGATATGTTCATTGATCAGTCTGCAAAGGATGGTTCCACCAATCCTCCCGTTACTGAAGATGTTGAAGACATGATTCAAGATACTGAAACATATCCTAAGGGCAATGATCATCTTGAGATGGATTTGGACATGCTTAACATATCTGGTGGTCAAGATACTTCCAAACCATCTTCTTCTTCAAAGAATCCCAAGATACCTTTTGTTCCTCATGTTTCTGCTGCCTCAGCACTTGAGCCACATCTCGCTGGCTTAGTCGTTCTTGACAGGTTGCCTCGGCATCCTCTTACTCCTCAATCCACTAAAGGACCTGGAAGCTTGCAGCTGACTGCCTCTAATATGCTCGCTGAAGCTTTTGACAAGCTCAGTGTGGCGGATGACTGCACAGACCAAGAGTACTTTGAAACATTGGCACAATACAGTCGTCCTGGGTTTGTTCATCACCCAAATTTCCATAATGCTGCAGCTATCATCCCTTATCAAGAGCACTTCAATCTTTTCAACATGGTGAGTATCTTTTTGAGACACTTCATCTTTTCCAGCTCTGTCGTCGTTGGATACTTATGCTTACCCTTTGTAATTTCAGCACTTTCATCACTGCTTGAGTGTTGCCTCGGCCAATGAGGGTCTTGGCCGTGAGATCATTAATCTCAAAAATCAGATCAGTCAGCTGACGCATGATGCATTGGTGCGCGGCCAAGACGTTGAAAGGTTAAGGAATGAGGCCCGAGAGCGAAGCCTGACAGTTACAACTAAGCAAAGTAAGTTTTCTCCATTTCTCTTTCTGTTATGTTACTCTTCTTTCCATCTTATTCTTTTCGCCGACCCTTAGATTTCCTGCCCTCCAAGGTTGCCATTCCTCCGATGACGATAGGCTTAGGCGAGCTGAATCCGAAATCGAGAGACTTAGTAATAGCAACTTTAAGCAGTGTAGTCAATTATTCACTTTCCTCAAGGACCTTAAATGGTGTCGCCGAGAATTGGATCAGGATGTTGATATTATAAGAAACCTCTGTAACACTTATCAAGTTGCTCGATCGGAAATAGGCCGGATGACTAGCCAACGTGATGATGTACTTCGCCGAGAGAAACTAGCCCTTGATGCCAAGACAGAGGCCGAGACACGTCATAAGCGAGCTTCCTTCCTCTGGCAAGAAGAGAAATCCAGAGCTGATAAGCTGGCTTCTCAAATTATTAGCTTAAGCACTGAGAAAGAGACCGCCGAGTTTCAAATTCAACGCTGGAAAGATACGGCGGAGAGGCATGAAGCTTTGACGATTGATTTGTACAAGCAATGTTCTACCCAACAGCGCCAAATAGAACAAATGTTAGGTCCGTGTGCCAATGAAAATTTTGAGTTTCATATGACTCAGTTTAGGGAAGCACAAGAGGGCATGCGAGTATATGTCCGCAACCTAGAAGGTAGCTTTTATAGGGTTTACCCATAACTCATCATACTTGTGTTTGTTTTCAACCTTCTTTACCATGTTTCTTTCTTCTTTTGCCTCAGCTACAATCCAGAAGCTAAGGAATGAAGTAGATCACCAGAAGGAGATCACCAAAGGTTGTCATGAACTTGAGATGAAGGTCCAGGAGCTTTCTGATGAGCTCAAGGAGCACAAATCTTGTCCCGACAAGATAAAAGATTTGTCCGAGAAGCTCAAAGAACATGATTCTTGTGCTGGCAAGCTTGCAGATCTGAATAAGAAACTTCTTGACCATGCCTCTTGTGCTGGCAAGATTCAAGAACTTGAGAGCGCCCGAGATGGTCTTTAGATTGAGGTCGCCGAGGCCAAAGACGATATCCAATATTGGGAAAAGCGCCACAAGGATGATGTCGTTAGCGCTGCCTTTATCGGTGCTCAGGATTTTGCTTACAAGTTCCTGCCTCAGCAGGGAGTGGAAATCCCCTTGGCTTATCAACGACCTACTCCTGAACAGCTCGATATGCAAGAGAAGGCAAGCACCAAAGGAAAGGAAGTGCTATCAGAAGAGGAAAATGAAGAAGAACAAGAAGAAGAAAACCCCCTAGAAGAAGAATCTGAGGAAGAAAGTTCAGAAGAAGAAGTTGAGGATGAAAATCCTAAGGAGCGAAATCAGCCTCTCGACATTGGTACAGGAAATGCAGAAGGTGAACAACTCGGCGAGCACAATGCTAGCCAGCCAATCGTCGAGCAAAGTATAGAAACAAGTACCGCCGATGTTAGCCAATCGGTCAACGAGCAAAACGCAGAAAGGGCTACCGCCGATGATCACCATTCTGAAGGTACTAGAGCTGAAAATGCGGGCGAGGATGACCTCAGCGATCTTGAAGAAAATAAGCCTTCTACCCCCAAAAGTCCTTTTGCTGATCCTAGGTGTTGAAGTATTCTGTTCTTTGCCCCTTTTGAATGTTGGGAAGGATAAATGGTTTACCTCCTTAGTCTTTTGTGTTTCTCTTACCATCTTTTGTTTCCTTGTAATGAACTATTTCCCTTTTGAACGTCATTTTTGTGAATGTTATCTTTATGTCTGTTGTCATTTGCTTTCGATGTGCAATTTTCCTTTGCTACATTTGGTGTGCTCCTCCCTATCTTGTCTTCAAAGGCTTAACTTGCCATTGAGTGAAGCCCTGGTCCCGTACAGCCAACAATTTCTCAGAGCGACAGGGTTAGACCCCAGCCGTAACCATTACTTGTGCCCGTCGGCGATCTAATATAAGTAGAATGGGTTGCCCTCATAGACTTTAATACACAATAGCTTTCGCCAGAGGTGATGCTACGGCGTAGACGGATTAACACACCAGCGGCACCGCCGATGTGATGCTACAACGGATCCTTATTTCCTTACAAACACTTACAGATCAACAAGTAACACGACTGGTCTTACAACTAAGCCTGGGTCGGACTAACTATTACGATTAGGTGCATTCACTCAATGGAAGTAAGCTTTCTGTATAAGAGGTCTTGGCTCTTAGTTGATTTATTGATTTGGGCATTATGCCTTCAAAGATGGCACTTGGCCTTAGTACCTGATCAGGGTTTTTGTATGGCTTTTGTTGCCTTGTGATTATTGGGCATTTGTGCCTTTGTAGATGGCTTTTGTAGCCTGTGGCTGAGTGTTTTTGCCTCAGCCACTGTGCTCTTGGAGCTTTGAAATTTTAGTCATCACCGTAGTTAGACTACCCAGTGAATGCAAGTGACACAGTAATTTGTTAACGGGGTTCGACGCATGATAGCAAACCTACGTCCCCGGATCTTATTCGCTGTTATTTTACATGAGCTAATAAGACTTCTTGGGTATTATGCCCGCCCAAGACTTCGGATTTTACATTGTTTCCATCAAGGATAGTACTTCTTAAGGAACCTGGCGTTCCAAGGATGTTCAAGTTGCACGCCGTGCTCATCAATCAGTACATACGCTCCTGGCCCTGCCACTCTTTTGACCACATAAGGGCCATCCCATACAGGTTCCAATTTCCTACATCCTTCTCGCTGAGACGGGGGAATTTCTCGAAGTACCAGCTCGCCGGGCGAATATTCTCTTGGAATCACTCGCTTGTTGTATTCTCTTGATAATCGGCGGTGGTAATTCTCCATGTGCGTAAGGGCGATCAACCGCTGCTCTTCTAAGTCATCCAGCTTGGCCAGAATTAAGTCTGTATTCAAATTCTTTTCCCATGCCTCATGCTTTGTAGTGGGCAGGATTACTTCAGATGGGAGTACTGCCTCTGCACCAAAAGTGAGTAAGAAAGGAGATGCTCCAGTTGCTTCTCGAACCGTAGTTCTATATGACCACAAGACATTGTGCAGATGCTCACACCATGCCTTTTTATGCTTCTCCAGCCTTTTCTTCAGTCCCATTCCAATAGTCTTATTGGTGGCTTCTGCTTGTCCGTTACTCTGAGGGTATAGGGGAGTTGATTTTCCTAACTTGACACTGTAGTGGGCGAGTAGCTTTCTTATATTGTCGCCGACTAACTCCTTTCCATTGTCGGTACATATCTCCGCCGGTACACCAAATCTGCAGAATATGTTCTCCCAGATGAATGTGAATACTTCTTGCCCTGTTTTCTTCCTGATAGCTTTAGCTTCACACCACTTGGTGAAATAATCTGTCGCCACGATAATGTATTTCCGTTGTCCGGAGCCTGTAGTTAGTGGTCCAATGATATCAATGCCCCACTTGGCGAAAGGTCAAGGGCTTAGCACTGAATTTAAAGATGTCGCCGGCGCTTTAATTCTTCTTCCGTACAGCTGGCATGGTTTGCATCGCTGAGCATATTCTTTTGCATCTTTGTTCATCCAAGGCCAATAATATCCTTGCATTCTGACCTTTAAAGCTAGGGCTCTTTGGACACTATGATTCCCGCAGTCTCCTTCGTGGATTTCTTTCAGTAACTTATTGCCTTCCTCTCTTGATACACAGCGCAGCAATGGTCCTGAGAATGACCGGCGATATAGGATTCCATCTCGGAGTTCATAGTTTGCCGAACGACTGATGACTTGATGAGCTAAGATTTGCTTTCCTGGTAAGGTTAAGCGATCCAAATAATACCGTATCGGCGTTCTCCAATCTGTCTTTGCTGATTCTTCAGTGTTTGTTGTTAGCACTTCTCTTTGCTCTCGTGCTGCTACCGATGACTGTGTCACTCTTTCAATATCTATTGAAGGAACATCTGGATTTGTCATCATTGAGGAGATGAACGCCAGCGCATCGGCATGCCTGTTATCTTTTCTGCAGATGTGGCGAAACTTGATACCTGTGATCCTCTGGGCATACTCCCTAGCAAGTTTTAGGTACTTCTGCATAGACGGGTCTGCGGTCTGGTATCGTCCAGATATTTGTCGAATCACCAGCTGAGAATCGCTTGTCAATCTGACATTGCTAATTTTCATTTCAATGAGTATTCGCATGGCGTGAATAACTGCTTCATATTCTGCCTCATTATTAGTCGCCGGGAATTCTAGCCTTAAAGAGTGTACTATCCTCGCTCCTTTTGGCGAGATAAGGACAATTCCTATTCCATTTCCTTCTTTATTTGACGAACCGTCTACATAAACCTCCCATCCATCAGGACTGCATTTCAATAGATCTGGTACTTCATGTTTTCGCTCATCCAAGGAGGATGGGATTTCTTCTATCTCTTGTTCTTCATCAATTGGGAAGTCGGCGAGGAAATCTGCAATGACTTGAGACCGTTGAGCTGTACGTATTTCATACTGGACACCGAACTGCTCAATCTGTTGATTCCACTTGGCGATGCGTCCTACCCGCTGAGAGCTGTGCAGGATAGATTTTATTGGAGTTTTGGTGAGGACCACAATGGGATGGGCATGAAAATATGGACGTAGTCGCTGAGATGCAAAAACCAATGCCAAGATCAACTGTTCTATCTTAGTGTAATTCTTTTCTGCCCCTTGCAGTGTTCTACTAATGTAATATATAGGTGTCTCTCCGCCTTTGGTTCTTACGAGCACAGCACTTATGGCAAAAGGTGTTGCAGCGAGATATACCCTGAGTTCTTCGCCGTGCTCAGGTGGCTGAATTGCTGGGAGAGTGGCGAGATACTTTTTGATACCCTGAAACGCAGCTTCGTGTGCCTCAGTCCAATTGAACTTCTCTCCTTTCTTCAACGTCTGGAAAAATAGTTTGCACTTGTCGGAGAACCTTGAGATGAATCTTTTAAGAGACGCCAGAGTCCCATTTAGCCGCATAACATCCTTTACCGTTACCGGCGAAGGCATTTCTATAATTGCCTTAACTTTGGCTTGATCAGCTTCCACTCCCTTCTTGGTGACGACATATCCTAAGAACTTTCCTGAAGTTACACCAAAAACGCATTTTGCCGGGTTGATTTTTAACTTAGTAACACGCATATGGTTAAATATTTCTCTGAGGTCTTCCACATGAGTGTGCTTCTTCTTGCTCTTGACAAGCATGTCGTCGACATATACTTCCATCGTCTTCCCTATCCATTTTTCAAACATTTTCTGTGCCATTTCTTGATAAGTAGCGCCAGCATTCTTCAACCCAAATGGCATTCGAGTGTAACAGAACAACCCTTTAGTGGAAAAGAAAGCTGTGTGCTTCTGATCTTCTTCTGCCAAAGGTATTTGGTTATATCCTGAATAACCATCCATAAATGACAGCAACTCGTGACCCGATGTAGCGTCTACAGTTTGGTCAATACTGGGCAGTGGGAAACTATTCTTTGGACAAGCTCTATTGAGATCGCTGAAGTCGATGCAGATCCTTACTCCCTTGTTCTTCTTAGGTACTACTACCATGTTGGCTATCCATTGTGGATATTGCACTGGCCTTATTATACCAGATGCCTTCATTTTGTCAATTTCTGCCTCTACTGCTTCTTTGTAAGCCGGGGCCAATTTCCTTATCCTTTGCTTGAATGGTCTAATCTTTGGATCAATATCTAATTTATGGCATGCTATCGCCGGGTCAATACCTGGCATCTCGTTCATGCCCCAAGCAAAGACATCAACATATTCTTTGAGTAGTGCTTGCATCTACGCCGATTCATCTTCATTTAATAGAGTACCAATCTTTACCATCTTTGGATCCTGCTCATTGCCGATATTAACATCCTTAGTGGGTTCCACCGCCGTAAAGTGTAGTTCTGGTTCTCCCATCGGCGATGGTTCCTTTAATTGCTATAAGGTCTTATCTCCGGACTTCGCCGAATCTTCTACCGAATTTACTGAATGCACATATGTGGTTGGGTTGGCGATGAAGTCCAGAATCTCCTGCTATTTAACCGCTTCCTTGCCGAGCTTCTTTTTCTCTGCAATCTTTACTTTTCGATTTTCTCGCATTTGCACGTCCGCTGAATTACACGCCTTAGCCACTGCTAAATCTCCTACATACTCGGCGACTCCCATTGGTGTGGGGAATCTTAGGCGTTGATGATAAGTAGAAGGTACTCCCTTCAAGCTGTGGAGCCATGGTCTTCCCAGGATGGCAGCATACGGTGAGTCAACATCCACAATACAAAGAGTAGTTTTCAAGAAATACCCTTTACAAATCTTGACTTTAAATTCAATCTCGCCTTTGGGCTTAGAAGCGATGCCATTAAATCCATAAATGTTATAGGAGGAGACAGTCGGCGATGGAATTTTATCATCCTTTGCCCTCATTGCCTCGAAGGCAGTATTAAAGAGGATATCCACGGAACTTCCTGGGTCGATAAGCACCTTTGGCAACCTGAACTCCCCCATCTGAATGGTGAGAACCAAGGGGTTGTTATGATTTCTTCCTTCTGGCGGGATTTCTTCGGCGGAGAACCCGACACACGCCTTCATCCAATCTTGTAATGGCTCTTGCTTAGCAGCGACACTACAAATCTCATTTCCCATTCTATCTCGCTTATGGACACGAGATAGGACATTATCATGAAATTCATCCCTGGTAATCTTTGAATGGACAATGGAAAAGCAGTCTAATTCCAACAAATCTCGCTCAACCTTAACCTCATACACATTTGGAGTATGAGCTGGAATGGCTTGAATTGGCTGGACCATGATAGGAGGTGGTGGTGGCAACTCTAGGAATTCCTGAAATTTCCCCAGGCGGATGAAACGATGAACTTCTTGCTGTACGCTGGTGCAGTTCTCAGTTGTATGGCCATGGAACTGATGGAATTGACAAAAGGAATTGGTATTGGTTGGCGGAGCCCTTGGGTTTCCTCTGTTATAAGGATAGCGGATGTCGTCCCTACAGTTTGAACTTTCAATCTGACCAAACGCATCCGTGTAGGAGACACGCAACTTTGGTAGAGTGGCGTCTTGGAAAGGCTGCTGGTTGCCTCTGCCGAATTTTCTATTATCTCCATTATACCTTCTTTCACCATTCCCATTTCGCCGATTATCTCTTCCTCCTCGTCCATAGTTTCCTCCTATATTATCTTGTTTGTCACGCCCATCATAATTTTCTCGCTTCTGCGAATTCCAATGCTGCTCGGCGGTAACTTGCTCCTAATAGGTCATTCAATTAATCTTTGGGAAAAATTACAATGATTAGCTATACACAGACACCCCTTAGCAGGGAGGGTGCCTATTAGCAAGTAGACTAGGGATATGTACTTGGACTACTATCTACAAAAGAACCTAAAACTAGAATAATGGCACATAGGCCCATAGAAATGGCACGCAGGCCCAAATAAGATGGTTCACAGACCCATCAAAACAAAAAACCAACCCAAACCCGATTACTGTTTAATTACCCGTGGATATATCGTATTCGGGTCTTCAATATCCGGCAGGAAATCCGGTTTACCTTCAAACTCTTCTGTAATACCTGAATCAAGCTGAACTCCCCTTTTAGCTAGAGAATCAGCTGAAAAATTAACCTCTCGTACATTGTGTTGATATATAACTCTGTCGTAAAACTCCAAAGCATCCATCCATCTATATTTCAGTCGCCAAGAAATATTGCCTGACCGGAAAGCTTGGATTGCAGCGGCAGAATCCGATCTCACCTTGATGTTCTTGACACCCCACTTCCTGCTCCATTCCAAACCCATAATCACAGCTAGTTGCTCTGCCCAGTAGTTGTTGCCATCTCCCAGACCTTCACACACTGCTCCCATCACCTCTAAATTAGAATTACGAGCAATAACTCCACATCCAGCTTTGCCATTACTCGTATCAGCAGCTCCATCACAACAGATCATCACTTCATCTTCATCCGGTGGAATCTAAGTATGGTTCACTGTTCTCTGTGAGCTAATAGTTCTTCTTTCTATCTTGAAAAAATCCAGAATTGCATCATCTTCACCAGGTCTTGAATGCAGTCGAAAACGTCTTGAGTTGTCTCTAATATGTCTGAACACTTTGTTCTTCAGCTCATACAATGGTGTCTTCTTGTCTTCATAGCAAAGTCTGTTACGTCTGTTCCAAAGCTCTGCCTTTACCGCCGTATTTGCCACTAACCATAATCTTTTGACCAGTAGTGATCTTTGTTTTGCTTCATTGTATGAAAGCATTAATTCATAATGTCCCTGCAAGTGAAAGATGTTAGAAATCCATTCCCACAGCTGCACAGAAACTATACAATCCATGAGAATGTGTTCAAGTTCGTCAATTCCAGAGTTACAGTCTAGGCATCCAGCATCAATGATAATGCCAAATCTTTCACATGCTGCTTGCCTTGTTGCACAGCATTGAGGACGTAAAAACTTCCAATTCTGAGCAGCCAAAGCAGGATGTATATTCTTCTTCCATATCAACTTCATGACAGGCATAGGAGTGAACTTCCTTCTTAGCAACTCCCTTGCTGACTTCACAGTGAAGACTCCCTTGTCATCAGGCATCCACACTCTCATATCCACTCCTCCTCTTGGCTTTGGCATTGCATTGATGTCAATGCCCATATTCTCCATCATCTGCCGTACAGCTGGTGGTATACTCCACTCCCCATCCCTAATAATGGAGCTGACTTTGGCCTGAAACCATGATCTGTGCTCAGGTGCAATTGCCCTGCTAGAAGCAATGCACTTATCTGCACACCAGTTGTCAAAAAACAACGATGTTGCCTTACCATTACCAATCAAACTCCTGGTGTTAGCATCAACAATAGGCTGAACCAAAAGCATTCCAACAATGATAGACGAATTTAGTTTATATCTTACTATATCCCCATTGACTTTGAGGTACTTGGCTCGAAGAAATCTAGCCCAAGTCTTGTTTGAATGACGGATATTCCACCATAACTTCATGAGCAACGCCAAATTCATAATCCTCAGACTCACCAGGCCTAAACCTCCTTTCGGCGGTAACTTGCTGCTTCCCACCTCAGGTACTACCATCGCCGAAGAGGGATTCTGTGTCAACTTCCGCTGCTCTGCCTTCAACCATTCTTTCTTGATTTCTTCCTGATCTTCCGGCGAGAAACTATTGATCGAGTGAATTTGTTTTGCTCTTTCCTTCTTCAGTCGCAACTCCTCTTCTCGAATTTCTTCATAACTTAACCATTCATCTTGCATCGCCCTCAAAGTCTGTAGATCCTTTGGCATATCCCAGAATAACTTCTGGTATAATTGGTCCGTCGTCTCCATGGCGCTAAGAAATGATCTTATCTCCTCTTTTTCTGACACCTCTGATCCTACCTCGCTACTCGCTTTCCTTCATCTTTGAATAAAAATTTTATAAGTCTCTGAGGGTCTTCTCTTGACGTTGAATAATCTTTCCACGCCGGGCCGGCCTCTGTTGTTCTGAATAAAAGCATGCAGGAATTTGCAATCTAACTTCTCAAAGGACTTGATTTTTCCTTCTTCTAACCCATCAAACCAGGCTAGGGCTTCGTCCTTCAGCGTAGCAGGGAATGCCATACACATTATTGGATCTGATCCTACCCAAGCCGCCATGTCTCGCTTATAAGCTCTTGAATGCTGTGTAGGATCTCCGGTTCCATCATAGATGGAGGTGAATTTAGGGGTAGTATATTTGGGAGACACGTACCCATATGTGATACAATCATGAAAAGGTGTTTTCTGTGCCTCTAAAAGTGCAACCTTAAATCTCGATTCCCTCGAAGATCCACTTAAAGCTTCCACTTTATCTTTTAGTCGGCGAAGATCCTTCTTCATCTCTTTATCTACTTTATGTCGTCGCTTAGAGCTACTATGGTCTTTGCTATCTCTCCAGGGCACATTTAACCTTCTGCCTCTTTCGTCATATTTCGCCGATGAATCTGAGATCTCTGTTGTGTTGGTTCCACTCTTTTCAACTCGACGAGTTGTATGCGAATGAGACTCATGGAGAGATGAATGTGCATGTGACCCATGGCGAGATGAATGCGCATGGGAGGCATGGCGAGTTGAATGCGAGTGGGATGCATGACCTTTATTTTGTACCGCCATCAATTCTCTGTGACTTTGAAGTACCGTTTCCATCTGCAGTTGCATTTGTCTTTCCATCTGACTCGCTTGCCTGTTATTAGCCTCAAGAATTTGCCTCAACAATGCTTCTGTGGTATTTGTGGATCCAGTATTATCTGCTATCACCACTGGGCGAGTTACAGTAGCTCCAGGTACTATCGCCGCACCATTTATGCTTGCCGCCTGCGGAATTTCTCCTGCTATAATAGGTTCTGCCACCACTGCTGGAATTTCCTCAGCCAGATGAGGTGCTTCGCCAACATCTTGGGTTAACTGTTGCTGAATATTAGTTGCCACTGTGTCTCCTACAATAGCATTTTGAGCTGCTTCCTCAGCATTGGACGTCTCACCAATGGTTCTCATGGTGAATCTTCCACCCTCAGCTTGCTCGCCGTGGGCATTAGCTTCTACCTGACTGCTAACTCTTCGCAGTAATAAATTAGGCTCGGGTGATCTTTCTGCATCCTCCAAATGAGTGATGTCCTCCACGTAAACTTTCTCCTAGCGTGCTACTCGTTGAACAGGTGGTCGCCGAGACGAGCTTGCCAAAAGGGTATCTGCCCTGCCAGCTGGTTCCATTGCTCTGCTTCTAGTGTTGTGACCACTGGGGAATGTTGCTGGTGTAGGAAGGATAGGATGCCGAGGAGGCCTACCCGCCGGGGCTTTATCGCTTCTTCCTCTAGTACCCATTCGCCGAAGTTTTGTAAAAGAAGACAAACACACTTCCTGACAGTATTGCTCTGTTAGTACTGTGGGTAAATGCCAAATAAGTTAGTTGGGTTACTTTTCAGAATGTTGATCTTTAAATCACGTGATGTGCAGATGATGACCTAATCATGACAAGAGTTGCAAAAACATCCTATGTGATTGTAATTTTCGGATCAAACTAGCAGTACGTCAATCATTTTGGAAAAACATTTTTGAAAAGTTTAGAATGCAGTTTCCTTTGTGACACTAAAGTTCATACTGACTCACCGGAAGAAGGTGCTACTCTTGCCGGAAATATATATCTATATCTACATTTTCCCGTAGAAATTTATACCAAAAATAGCATTTTTCTATCCACATAATCAGTTTCTCTGCTATCAGTGTGATAAAAGTGAAATATGTGATAGAATCATGGAGATAGGCCGGCCAACTCTTGTCTATGATAATAACAACGCCTAACACGGCATGATGCCCAAAAATAGTAAAATTCATCTACTGAGAACCAATATTTATTGCCATCATAAACCAGAAATACCCTAGTTTTCCTAATCGTAGCAATATTTCCACAGGAGAATCATTATGAGAAACCACATGGTATACTATATAAGGCAAAGCAAGAGAAGAATCATGAAGGGAATCCTATACATCGAGCATGAGTTCTCCGAATAGCATGACAAAACAACTGTAACATTAACGGCGACCTCTAAAACTGACAAATCATACCATATATGGAAACTAAGAACATATGATAACATCTCAAAACATGAACCATATGATATACCACATCTGGTCAACATCAGAATCCAAAGAATCAAGAAAAACAAGTTCAAAACCTCTTCTAGCGCCAAAATGTAACTGTGTAAAACCCCAATGGTTGGATCTTACACAGTACACCCAAATAAGATACACCAACATACACACAATCATTCCAAAGCATATATCAATACAATAAACCTTAGGAATATAAAAGAGATAAGGGTTAGAGATACTTGACAAGATGTTTTTACTTGGTTCGCCCTCAAAGATAAAGACTACATCCAAGGATTATCACTAGTATAAGCATAATTACAATTCTCTCTTTACCTTGCTAATCTTCTAAGCTTAGTCTCTCAAATAAGAACCCTAACTTTAGTCTTGGGCTGTAGAGAGCAAGTGTGATACTTTTCCTCTCTCCAGACCAATCCCAAAAATGTGTCCAACCCCTTTCTCCGTAGGTTAGTTCACTATTTATAGACCTTTTTACATGGTGGTATACAGCTAATACAAACAAGGTTGGACTGACACTATTTGTCACGACTCGCCGTCATACATACATCGGCGAGCTCGTTCCTTACTTTATAAACATAGACGATAGAATCTTTTAGGGGATAAGGTTGGTGACGCATCCTCCACTGAGTCAAACTAGTCAACCTGACAATGTATCCGTTCTGACTTCTCTTAAATGCACACCTAACTATCACCTAACAATTGGTGACATGTCTCCACTCGTTGATCCCTTACTCGACGTGATCTTGGTTTCTTCAGTACACTCGCCGAGCCATACTATTCAACCCAAAGTCATATATCGCCCAACCTATTACTCGCTGATCCAGGACATCTCAGCTGTATTCTTTTTATACAGCATCTCATCTAGGATGCTTTTATATTGAATAGGTATTTTCTACCCTTACAACCACTTTGAAATTCTAACAACCACTCTCATTTCGAGGGTTCTCTCTAATTGTGTATAGTTCGTGAGTTCTCTTGGTAATTGAAATTTCTAGTTTCAGGATTTCATTAAATCTAGGGATATTAGGCTTGAAACTCAAACTATTGCGTATTTCCAACCTCAATGCCATCTTGTTTATCTTGATTGAATCATGCCCTCAAGTTCTGATCATTTAATTTGGGTCAACTATGTGGAAATCGTTGTCTGGTATTTCTCGATTGATTTCAATTAGAGGTGATGTCTAATCATTTGGTCTAGTTCAAATTCATCAACTACATAATCAGGTCCTGTCATAGTTCATGAGTGGAGGGACTCTTTTGTGCTCGTTCATTTTTATCTTCTGGATCATTTTATCATTTAGACGAATATGACATTGATCGATTGTGTTAGAGCATTGCTCGGTTGAACCCACTGATATTGCTATCTCAAGTCAGTTGTCAAGTTTATGAGACAATAACACAATCCTTGATAAGTTTACTCTACAACCTCAGACTAAGATAGTTTTAGGTAATCGAGACGAAGACTGCTGAAGATGAAGACCAAGGCTTACTACTTGATAAATCATAACGTCCTCGCTAAAGGTTAGAAAGGTTTTTCCTTTCCGTATCGTATTTACCATTTCTATCATACCAATAGTCTATGATGTTGTTTATATGATCCGAAGGTTTTCTAGGATTCTTCGCCTTTGCATTTGTCACATCCGTGATATTATGTATAGGTAGAGTATGTTGAATTGTCTCTTCAAATGACCTCAACGGTGAACGCGTACATGTGTTGTTTATAGCATTTCAGAGAACGAGCAAAGTCTGTATGAACGTGTTCATGAACGCGTACATACGAGTTCACGGATTCTCCTGAGTTCTCATGAACTCCATTTGATTGCTCTATGAACGCGTTCATGAACGCGTAGATATAAGCCATGAGAAAACTTCTAACTTTCATATCTTGAAGTTTTCGGTCTAGGCATGATTAGTTCTCTGACTCGTCATTACTTGGCCCTTGGAATTCAACTGCTTAATCCAAGCGATGTTCAAACAAGTATTTGGACCAGAAGTCGCAAGCGATGTTCAAACATGATTTGGACCAGAAGTCGCAAACCTTCAATCAAGGTTGAGTCTTCTTTAACTTTTGGCCTAGTCCAAAGTTGATAGAATATTGAGAACGGGTATTCAAGATATGAACCTTCTTAGTTCCGGAACTTGGTTGAGCCCTACTCAAGGTTGCTTAAAATTTAAGCAAAGCCTCCCTCGGTGATCACTATATATAGATGACCTTCTACAAGATACAACCTCAATCCTCTACACATCTGTGTATCCTTGCATAAAGGTTGATTGTCATCTAGAAGTCCCTTGGGACTACGACTATTGAAAGACTTCACTTGAGGATCGTGAAGCACAGGTCGGAAGTTAAATTCTTGATCCTGTATCTTGGGTCGATTGAATATATTCAATCTTATCACGGCCAAGATTTGATAGAAACTTCATAAGGTAGATCTTGAATCGTAAACCCTAAAGGTTCCTTAACGTATATTCACGAACTAGGTTTAATACTAAGTTCGTTAAACGTTAAGAGGTAAAGTTGTTTAGGCTAGATCAATAAGCCTTATTCAACATATCAGATTTCCATTAACCTTGACTTTAAGTCTAAAGGAAATCACAATCGTATTCTTGTTTAATTACTTGGATACTTTTAGGCGTCATGTTAGAGGCAGGGTAGCGCTAGTCTTCACGAAGGGAAGTGGAGCAACTCCTAGGCCTGTAAAGGACGTCAGCTAGGGGAATCAAGCACGTAGGTTTCTGAGGGAGCCAAGAGACGTAAGAGCACATTGGTAGCTGAGTTGCTTGTAGGGCGAATTCAGTCTCGATACATTCCAGTCCAAAGTATGAGAGTAGGCTAGCGTCTGTAATCGGCTAATACTGAGGGTGTTCACATCTGGACGAGGTCCCGAGTTTTTTCTGCTAGGTTTGCAGTTTCCTCGTTAACAAAATTCTGGTGTCTTGCATTACTTTTCCCTTCCGCATTATATTGTCTCTGATCTATATAATTGAAGTAATTGCAAGTTTGTTGATTCATAACCTTTGAGTGAATCCATCTCTATTGATATCTACAAGAACCACGTTCTTGTTAGGGTTCGGTTCTCTGAACTATACTCAGGTTGTTGTTTGAATATTGATTTGTGAGATCGTTCAAACAACAGTAATCAACTAGGTTCACGAAAACTAAAAGTTGGTGGTGTATCTCGGTATCCCCTCTTTTTCATATTGCAATTTAATCCACCATCGCTAGCCCGTTCCTGGAGTTACCAATGGTTGCTGATGCTAGCGGTTCCAAAGCTTTGTAAGGTGATCTTTGTTTAGATAGCTTTACTTTAAAGAATGGTCCTTAAGGTGTTTGATGAAAGCATTATGTGGCTAGTTAAGTACTACCTCTGTCCCACATAAATTGAGCTAGTTAGTTTTTCATTTTAGCTTAAAAATAGGCTAAAATGAAAAACCAACTAGCTCAATTTATGTGGGACGGAGGGAGTATTTAACATGGGTTTGGATACCATGTCTTATAACTAATTCATAAGGGTATTTTAGTAATAAATTAGACAGTCAGTGTTAGTCAACGATCCAACATACATCAAAATCAAGTTCTACGATCCAGACTTTCATTTCATCGACCCTTTTACAAAAAATCTCTTTCTATTAATAAAAGTGTGACCAGGATGGGAAGAGATCCTCTAAGTGAACTTCTACATCTAGAGGTTTACTTATAGGATGTCTAAATATTTTTTTTACCATATCACCTTCACATCATTGAGCTGGAGATAATTTTTTTACAAATCTTTTACTGTGCATCCTATGTGACATAACACTTTCACCCTTGTAAAAGCTAACCATCGGAGAAGCTCTTATAACGGATGGCCAAGTGACAAGAAAGAGACTCGCAAAGCTCGCCGCAACCACCAAGAGAACCCATATGGGTGACAGATGAAAGAGACAGTAACAAGATCCGAGCAATCTACTGCACACGCATAAAGAAAAAGATTTACTTGCCAGCTAACAACATTTTTTCCCAGCTACTGTAAAGCAACCGCAGTAGCCAAAGTTCTGTATTAAACCGGACATTGATTTGTCGGAAAAAGAAACGATGATTTCTCAAAATGCTTAATCGATTGTCCCCAACAGGCAATATTAAATAAACAAGAGGCCACTTGTCACTTCGAGCCCGAGAGAGTAACTAATTATGCTTATTGTTTACTTTCACTAATAAATAGATCCAATGGGGCCTTTCGCATTACTGTAAAAGATATCCTTTTAAGCTACTTAATGTTTGCGAGAGCTGTTCTGGTCTCTCTTTGTCTCTGTAACAAATAATATTTTGATAGCTAAGTTGCATTTTGTTCTACCAGTCAAGAACCGACCCACCAACTTCAGCTTTTTGTTAGTTAACAATGTTTTTAAATCCCCCATTGAATAATAAAAAACAATCTGGTTGGATCTTTAATTTGTAGTGATTACAGTCACTTACTAGGGCACTCACAACACGAACACAGCATATCTTTCTTTCTCTTTTGATGTAGATATCACGCACAACATATCTTGGTTTAGAATGTAGGTCTCATCTTAAAAATTGGTCTTTAACCATCCATTTCTAACAAGTAGGTAAAGATTATCTTGGACAGAATTCTTTAAGACAGCGTAAAGATCTACTCCTCGGTGGCTGGTCATTACGGGTCCCAATTTTGCTTGTGGATATGGAAGTGTGAGAGTGATCAATGACATGTTAAGGGACTACAATACTACATTGACAACCGTTTTTGGTTAAGTGTCAAGCGATGGTGTGAAGAGAGAAGGCCCAGCTTGTTTATAAAATCCTACATGTTGTTAGGTGAGTGACATGATCTTCACACCATCTTCACTAAAATACAATATCAAGTGTTATATCACTGTAGATTTGATGGTCTAATGACTCTAATCTGACCTCTCCTTTGTTCATTTATTTTCTATGTTGACGATATTATGTTTTAGTTCTAAATCATCGGAGTAATTCTACGTTGACAAAGAATTACACACATGATTACATATTGTGGTCATTCAATGGTTCTCATTTGGTCAAAACACGATGGTGTTTAGACCCCACCACATAGGAGTTGTAGGAACCTATTATGTTTGTGTCACAAGGTGTAATTCTTTGTGTAATACCTTTTGTCAATGTAGAGTTAGCAACCATCAACAAACGGACATGGTAATATAAATCAATACCATGCCGATTGTTGACCAATGACACAGGGGTTGGATTAAGGCCCTGTTGTTCTTGATAGTTTTTCCAAACGACTTTTCTCACTTTAATTTTTTTTAAATCAAACCTCAATCTATGAATTTAATATGACATAACAAATATAACTAATAAATCATAATAATTATACTAATAGCCTTGATTAACATGTAATAAATACCATTATTGAAAAAAGGTTAATAGGTTTATTACAAGATAACCATATTTGTCCTGTTTAGTGGAAGTTTTGAGGATCCCCAGTTTAGGTTTTTTTTTCCCCAGTTTTGAAGACCCAATGGAAAAAGGATCCAAAAGTGTTAGAGAAAAAATTGACTTATATGTTGTTTGTCTTTAGCTAACTTGAGATCTAATATTTAACTCTGCCGAGTCAGATATCAAATCCTTTATTTTATTTCTTCTTTATGATTTGTGACTAGGCTAAAACATCTGACTCAGACGTATTTCAGTCAGGTACAAATTTGTACATAACCCGTTAAGTGCATATTTGGTTATATTTTGTAACTTAATTATTTGACAATTCTTGTGGTATATAAGTAAATCGGCTCCGGTGTGATAATTCAAATTTAAATGAGTCACTTTCAGAAGAATCAGTTGATTCAGAGAATAAAACACGTGTTACACATCCTCGAGAGAATAAAATAACGACATATATAAATCGTGAAATTGAACTAATATAACAAACTAACGTACCATAAGTGAAAAAACTTGCAGCTTTACCTTTGTGATTAACTCTTCTTTATTGATAGATATGGTGTTAAAAGCTACTCTCTCTGTTTCATTTTAGTTGCCATATTAGGATTTTATATTTGTTTCATAATACTTGCCACAATTGATATTTTTTTCACACAATCTCCAAGTACACCCTTGCATTTTATCTGGAAATATAAGTTTTCATTCAAATATACTAATGTAATTAATGTATGTAGACTTTTATCAAGGGTATGGATGGAAATAATCTATACCTCTCTTCATTCCTTACTATTCGTGCAAAACCCTATTATTACAACTAAAATGAAATAAAGGGAGTATGTTATTTCAACCCTTCAATATGGACAAGGTGATTGCAATTAGAAGGCTATTCCGAAGATGTTTGCCAGAGAATGATCGCTTCATCTCCTATTAACAAGTACTACCTCCGTTCCAGTTTAGATGTCATATTAGGGTTTTGATATAGTCGCCATAAACATGCTAAATTTGATGTTTTTCCACAAAATTTTCAACAACACCCTAGCATTTTATTTTCTATGTTACGTTTCCAAACTAAAATGCAAAGATTTTGTCAAAAAATTTGTAGAAAAACATCAATTTTAGCAAGTATAAGGCGACTATATCAAAACCCTAATATGGCATCTAAACTGGAACGGAGGGAGTATATTATATTTTATAAAGTCATATAGTAATCTTACAGTTTCCTTGAAGTAATCTGATATTTATCTCACAACCCATATTCATAAGATAAAATTGAAATGGTTTCACTTGCCTTAGACCGAGATAACAATCGTTTGAAATCAAAATATGAACCCTTTATCATGTTATCTATAACTTCACTTCCTCTTAGGCCTAGAAGGGTGTGTATAAAGGGCTCACGCTAATAAAGGAGTACAATGTGGGAAGGTAACAATGACAAGAACATCTGAAAGGAGGGGATACCAAGAACACTGCCAACTTTTTGTTATCATGAACCTGTATAATATTTTACTTGAACGATCCCACGAATCATTATTCAAGTAACAACCTGAGATGAATTTTTTGTCCAAGAATCGAATTCTCACAAATACAAGTCTTTGGGAATCTCAAAAGATTGAATTCATTCGAAGGCTAAATGACATACTTATTTGCAATTTCTTATATTATATCAATCAGAGAGAAAATAATGCGGACAATAAAGTAATTGTAAGACACCGGAAATTTTTTTAACGAGGAAACCGCAATCCGACAGAAAAAGCTCGGGACCTAGTCCAATTTTGAACACACATATTATTAAGACGCTACAAGAACTAGCCTATTGTCAGACTTCGGACTGGAATGTAGTTGAGACCAAATTAAACCCTCCATGAAATTTAGCTACATCTCTTGATTCTTGCAAGAACCTAAATACTTGATTCCTTATATAGCTAACGTCTTTTATAGCCTAAGAGTTTCTCCATAGTCTTTCGTGAAGGATAACGCTACCCTGCCTCTCCTGGACGTCTGGTTTTGGATTTCCTTTAGATTATTCAATCAAGGTTCAGGGAAAAAGATTCTTTATCAATTAGGGCTTATGGATATAACCTAATCGATTTCACCTCACAACGTTACCATTTCTTAACCCTAGGTCTAGATTGTAGTCGTTTCAGAACTTCTAAGACTTAATCTTACTTAAAAGATCCTTAGAAAATTTCTATCAAAATCTTGGTCTTGATGATTGATCGTTCTAGTACAATACAATCGATCCAAGATATAATATGATGATGCATAAATCCGACATGCTCTTCAAGATCCTCAAGTGAATTCTTTCAAAAGTCGTAACCTAATAAAAGGTTTCAAGAAGACGACCAACCTTGCAACAAGGATATACAATAATGTGTAGAGGATACGAGGTGTATCGTTGATGAAGGTCATCTATTTATATTGATCATCAAGGGAGGTATTGCTTAAAGTTCAAAGGAAGGTCAAGTAAGTTAACGAACAAAGATATCCATGACTCACTCAAAAGTCAAATCCAAACTTCTTGAACCGCCTAGACCAAAAAATGGTTAAGCAGTGAAAAGGTTCACCTTGACGCATAAGAAGGTTCTGTCAAATTAGTTCGTGTAGACCGTGCACATAGTTCGTGATAAGTACGCGAACTAAAAAACAAAGCGCACATGAGTTTTATTACTCTATATGGTTCATCACAGCTTCGTGAACCATGTTTTTACATTGAGATTTTGTTACGGTTCTGACAATCATTGTTCATGATTGGTACGTGAACTATATAAGCATTCTTGAGTTCAGAAACTTTGGACTCGAATAGGTTCATGATAGGTACTCGAACTATAGTATGCAGACTGAGTTCAGTAACTTTTCTCACCAAGCATGGTTCGTGATAGTTACGCGAACTTGTTCTGTACTCAGTTTCAGAACTTAACCCGATTTCACGTTTATATCCAAATCTTTAGAAAACTAAGGTATAAACCATCGTGGCAAGACTCAAAGAATTAATCTTTTTCATTACTTCTTATATGTGTCAATATACAGCATCATTGACTATTAATATGATAGAATAGTAGATACAAAATAGAGGAATAATCCTTACTAACCTTTTGACGAGAGGACGAAAGATATCAAGTACATAAGCTCCGGTCTTCGATCTTCAAACAGTCTTCGTATCAACACCTAGTTTATCTTAATCCGAGAATGAAATTATATCCTTATTGCAAGGTTATTCATCATCTCGAAACCTTTTTAAAGGTTATAACTATCGTAAAGACTTCACTTGAGGATCGTGATGCACATGTCGAATTTCTTAATCCTTGATCTGTATCTTGAATCGATTGTATTGTTCCTGAAACAATTAATCATAAGATCAAGATTTTGATAGAAACTTTACAAGTCTCTTTTAGTAAGATTAAGTCTGAGAGGTTCTATAGAGAAAATAATTCTAGACATAGTGTTAAAGTTGTTTCTTTGTTGAGGAAACATTTATTAGGCAGATCAATAAGCCCTAATTGATCAAAAACTCGATTTTCTTAAACCTTGAATGAATATCTAAAGGAAATCTAAAACCTAGTGTCTTGTTTTGGAGACATGGTAGTGTTAGTCTTCACGAAGGACTGTGGAGAAACTCTTGGTATGTAAAGGACGTTAGCTAAGGGAATCAAATGTGTAGGTTCTTGCAAGATCCAAGAAACGTAGGTGCACAACTGCCTTTGAAGTTTATTTCGGTCTCTACTACATTCCACTCTGATGACTGATAGTTGGCTAGTGTTTGTAGCGGATTAGTTCGGTGTGTGTTCAAAACTGGACGAGATCTCAGGAGTTTTCTGATGGATTGCCTTTTCCTCGATAACAAGATTTCTGGTGTCTTGGATATATTTAATTTATACATTATATCTTCTTTGAGTGATAATTAAAGTAATTTGCAAATAAGTACGTTATGAACCTTTGAATGAATTCAGTTTCTTTGAGATTTCCAAAGATTTATTTTTGTGTGAATTCTGATCTTGAATGAAGATCTCATCTCGGGTTATTACTTGGATAATACTTTTTGAGATCATTCAAGTAAGACTTCGTATAGGTTCACGACATTAAAAAATTGGTGATGCTCTTGGTTTTCCCTCCTTTTAACCGTTTATTTTCATAACTGATATTGATCTCATTTGTTTAATGTAGAAAGCATATAGAAGCATGTACACTTATTTACTTATGATATGCAATTTCACAAAGGCAGTTTGAGCTCACTATTATATCCATTTGGAAAGAAGCCAAAGAACAAAGTATATAAAGCAATATGTGAGAGAAGAATAAAGGAAGAAGATTTCTATTGCAAACTTCTTGGTGTGCTTCCAAATGAGATCAAAGGAGCTATGTATAGTACTTGGTGGTATGATTCTTGGAAACTAATTAAAGATACTTAGAAGACAAGTATAAATACTCGGTTGACCCGTATTGTTCTCTTGGAACTCAAGCTATGACCCTTGTAACTTGGCTCTTCCTTGGCCCTAAGCATATCTTAAATGGCTATAAACTATCAACGGTCTGAACTTTGTGTCTCATTTAACTTGATAGTTTAACGTTAGTAACAACTAATGCTTGAAGACTTTTATCAAGGGTAAAGAAAAAATAAGCAATACCTATGAGAAATATAAGACAAAGATATAAATAATAAAAGACACAAGTATTGTTCTCTTCGTTTGTATGTCGAAGAGTAAACTTTGCTTATCTTTTAAAGAGTTTGTTACATGTAATTAAGGAAGTTTAACCTATTCAAAGAAGTTATCTAAATACAGTAATGTCTTGATGGATACACAAAGTCACCCCCTTCTAATTATGTTAAGTTTCTGCGTTTCTTCCAATACTCCCTTTTAAGTTGGAGCCGTATCAGAAATATCACCTACGCCCGACTTGCTGATTATACGTCGATGAACTATATGAGATTGATTGTATAATATTAGAATCGTAGTAATGGACATTTTATTTATAAAGGTATATCAGATTGACTGTGTAATATTAAAATCTTAGTAATAGACTGCAATAAATAAATATTATTAATACACAAAAAAAGCATCAAAAGAGAAAAAAAGATCAAAACCCAAAAATTGGTCAAAAATAATTTTGAATTTGTATACTCAAGCAAATACAGATAGAAACGTGTAAAAATTATAATCATTCAAGACCTCAAAAGAGTTTTTTTTTTTTTTTATCGACAAAGAATTTAATATTGATGAGTTTTGAGCTCAAATCACTGCTATCATCACCCAACGATTTTACCACTATACTACA
>JAJJMA010176561.1:0-12785 GCA_023529015.1 Papaver nudicaule
GTACCATACATATGGGTATTTATGGAATTAAAAATAAAATTTGTTTTCCTGGACTTCAAATTCAACCCTTATAAGGTTAACTGTGAAGGCCCATCAAATATAGGGGCTTTGTTTAATTTCCGTTTTTCAAATGCGCTGATTTTAGCGCTGCAGACTTTACTTTGGCGCTTCAAAGTAATAAAACCATCCAAAGGGTAGTTATAAGGGATGTCTAAATGGGTATGCAAAGTCTAAATTACCCTTACAGATTAAAATACCCCTAAATCTTAACTAATAACCCTATTTTTATAACCCTAATCCTAACACAAAAACAAAAACAAATTTTACCTTATCCTCTCCTCCTTCTCCTTCTCTTACGGTTTATTTTCTTCTTCTCCTCAAAACATTACGGTTTATTTTCTTCTTCTCCTCCTCAAAAACAGTTTATCCTCTTTTAACGTTCCTCGTCTCGATTCATCGCCGATACGAAAAATTCATCGTATCGATTAAAATTAAAAATGGCGAGAACAAAATCGACCTTCAGAGACACTACAATGGATCCAGGGATAGCAAGAGCCTACTTAAATCAACAATCCACAACGAGAGAAACTTTATTTGATAACGAACCAGACGCAGAAATCAATCCGTCCACTGATTTGGCCTGTAATCAGTCTACAGAAGCCAATATGCGTCTTAGGTACTAATTCTGAACAAACCCCATGTTTTCTATCATGTTTTCATTGTTTTTTAGGTTAGAATCATCGATTTGGGTTTTTTTTTTTTCGCCTCAGTGATTTTTACGGTTTGGTTTTCATATGAAACCTAGGCGTAAACAAGTTTTTACGCCTTGAGATTCTTCATAAATTTAGGCGTAAAATGTTTGCGCCTTGCAATCAAGGCGTAAAAAAAACCCTAGTTTTGCCCTAGCATGTATTACGCCTATAAAACTAAGGCGTAAATTTTTTTGAATGTGCTCACAAAAATCTACACCGTAAACATCAAAACCAAACCGTAAACATAGGTTTAGGGCGTAAAAACAAGAAACTAGGCGTAAAGTTCTCCTTAAATTTTTTGCCAAGTTAATTTTACGCCTTCGTATACCAGGGCGTAAAACATTGGTTCGTCTTTTTAGTTTGGAATGTGCTCACAAATATCTACACCGTAAACATCCAAACCAAACCGTAAATATCGGTTTAGGGCGTAAAAACAAGAAACTAGGCGTAAAGTTTTTTTACGCCTTGGTTTGAATCCCTGAACCAAGGCGTAATTTCCTACTGTGACCTTTTTTTTTGTAAACCAATTTTTACGCCTTGGTGAACTGGGGCGTAATTTACTCAACCAAGGCGTAAACTGTATAATTGAGGCGTAAATAATTATGTCTCTCATTTAGTTTAGCTCAATGGTTGGTTGTTTATTTGTGTTGTTTGTGTATGTGTTTAGGGAACAAGATAAACAGAATAAGAAGAAGAAGAGAGGAGATGATCTTCCTGATGTTACACCTCCCCAACCTCGTGGTAATAAGCATCTAGGTGTTGATAAGAGAGGTAAAACAAAGACTCCCCAACAATCAACACTACCTCAAAGTGATGGACAAAATGAGAATGAGATTGTTGAAGAAGAATCAATTCCAATCCAAGAGACTGAGATTGAACAAGAACCTAACCAATCTGAAGAGGAGAGTAGCGAATCAGAAGAAAAAGATTCAGAAGAAGAAGAAGAAGAAGAAGAATCAGCTGAAGAAGAAGCAGCTGAAGAAGAAACAGCTGAAGAAGAAACAGGGGCTGAGGTGGTTCCACCCCTTTCTCAAGAACAACCCAGTCAAACTCTTGCTCTACCTTCTACAGAGCCAAGACTTGAGAGGAAAGCTACAAAGCCTCGGCAAAAAGCACCAGAACCCAAAGGCAAGCACATTCCGGCTGCTAATGATGAAACTTTCTGGTTGCCCAAACCTCCTAAGGGAATAAACCATTGGGGAGAAGCAGCTGATAAAAACAAAGTGCTATTTGGTTACCCATTCTCCTATGCTGCAAAAGTGGCTTCTGCGCGGGTAATTATATTACAATCTCAAAATTACTTTATGTTGTTTGTACATTATTTTATCCTTCCAACAAAGTACATTAATTTCTTTTGTTTTTTGCAGGACCACCAAAGGCTTGCGCTTATTTTGAAACACTCAAAACCACGACTGTGGGATTTGGAGTTGGAATGTGACAAGGTTCAAAGCATTGTAAAAGAAAAAGCCAAACAATTGTACAATGCATCAATACATACCCAGGACAAGGTTAATGGTGTTACAGTGAGTGCACTTAGTGAACGATATTGGCCAGAGACCGGCACTTTACACTTTGGATTTGGCGAAATGGCTTTGATTCCCGATGATGCAAAGCAAATCAAGAATCTTGAAACTAGTGGAAAGCATGTGTATCTTGGTAATGATAGCAAGATGGAATGGGGGGAGCTCAACCGATTGGCTATGAAAGCGTTTGGTTGGTCTCAGAATCAATGTGACGAAGAGTGGATACATGGGGGTGGGAAAATTACCACCAAGAAGGGTAAAGCACCACTCAAGGCTAGGAAAATTGTTAGCAATCGTTTGTGGTTAATGTATGGTAATACAAAGAAGAAGGTCGCAGATGGAACCCAGATAAGTGATGTGGATGCCACTAGAGTTGCGAAAGCTTGGATGTTGCACACCATGGGCACCGTCATGTTCCCTGATCAATCGGGTAATAGGGTCAATGCAACCTACTTAAAATGTCTTGAAGACATTGATACAGTTGATGATTATGCGTGGGGTACTGCCGTCATTGCCTTCTTGAACGCCTCACTTGCTAAAGCTTCCAGAGCTCAAACCACCAAAATCGAGGGTGATGCTCGTCTTCTACAGGTAAGATTATCTTTTGTGTAATATCCTTAGGTTAGTTTTGCATATACGTCATTGAAATATGGATATTTTGTTTCATTGCAGTCGTGGTTCTATGACCATTTCCCCACTTTGGCACCTAAGGAGGATAAAGATTGGAAAAACAAACCAGAAGGCACCCCTACGGGTAAGAGATTCCCTTTCAAAGAAGGTGGTGTACATGAGAAAGAAGCGAAGGTAGTTTTGTTGAGGCAACAGTTGGATGCTCTCACTCTCAAAGATGTGGTTTTTGACCCATATTTCTGCTTGAAACCTGATGAAAATGGGGAATTGGAGGATGTGCGTGAATTTTCAAAAGTGAGTACTTACACCGGACCTTTGTATCATCCATCCGGGTTCCATTTGTACAATCCTCAACGTGTGATGCGCCAACTTGGTTATGAACAACCAATAGTTCGGGAGGAAAAGTTCGTGTTGCAGAAACAATTCTCCAAACTTGTATCTTCCAAGGTCAAATTGGATTACCTACCTGAGCCAAAAGTTGACCACTGGGACTTGCGGGAAACCACCGACTACCAACTAGTGTTGAACATGGAGGATTTTACAACCCCTATAAAAGATGTCGAGGAAGGATATTTGTAGTGGTTTAACAAGTTTGGACATCCCATGTTGATCAATATTGATCCTAGAGCCTCAGAGGCGATTCGAAAGGAACAAGAAAGAAACACTCGTAATACTGCAAGCACATCAAGTGATGCTTCAATGATAGCTACTTTGAAGAAAAAGCTTAATCAAGCCGTAAGTAAATAGAATTAAATTTAAATCTTGTTTTACATTTTCTCGTCTTGATTGTTGTCTAACATTGTGAGTGAATTTGTTTATATTGTGTAGAAGGAAAATGTTTTCTTGGTAGCTTCTAGACTTACATCATGTATCAATCGGGGTAAGGTGTTGACTGTTGAAGAACAACGCGTGATGAAGTCGCAATTAGAGCTTGCCTTTGATCCGGCACAACAAGGGGTTTTTGACGAGTTGAGGAAGACGAGAAACAAGAGGGGGCCTCCAGTAATACAAGCTACACCGGAAGAAGATGCGGGTGTTCATGAAGCTCAAGGGAGAGGTCGAGGTCGCAGTGATCCTAAAACTCGTGGTGCTTCATCATCTTCCTCGAACAAAAGGGCCAGACGATGAACAAAGCTTTATCTCTCTCTCTCTCTCTCTCTCTCTCTCTCTATCTTGAACTCATCTTTTATGTGGTTGGAACAACGGATAATGGTTGTTTGTTTTTGTTATGTATTTAGAGAACATATGCCGGCATGGTAGTCCCATTGATTTCCACATTCCACAAACGCACACAGCCGTATAGTTCCCTTGCAGATAAGCCTCCAATTCTTTGAATATCCTTTCGATTGCCCATGTCGACACCTTGAACCAAAGTCGACTAAACCATTTCCCATATGGGTCCTTCAAGTATGGGGTTATTCTCCTACTCCGGCTTTCTTCAAATAAAGTTTTGATTCTACGAAGATCATCTTTGAACATAATGTCCATAGATTTGAAAACCGTAACAAAATTACAATCAGCGCGGTGGAGACAACTTTTGAAGCGGTGATGAGAAGACTCGACGGTACTCGTTGCTTCGTTCCCAAGATGTAGGTATTGGTTTGTGAAACAATATACAAACTTAACTTTGATGGCATCATCCAACCACTCCTCTTTCAAGTACTTCACGACATCCGGGTAACGGCCCCAATGCGCCAACAACTTAGCCTTTTGGATTTCATATTCTTCCTCCGTTGGTGACCACACCAATATATCCCAATCGCCCCCAAATGACTCCCAAATTTTCTTATTCTTAATGAAGTCAATCTCCATTTGTTCAAACTCACGTTTTTGTTGATGTAGTGGTAGTTTCCGGATCCTCCTTTTTTCTCCCTCTTTCGGTGGCCAAATTATCTTTTTGCATTTCACTTGCACACTATTCCAAGCGTGGTAGGTGCAAAGAAGGTGGTGAGCTTTAGGAAATACCACCCCAATAGCATTGATTAAAGCTTGTTCTTTGTCGGTGAGGATAACCATTGGATAACGATCTTCGGGGTAAAAAAGCTTAACTTGTTTGAGTGCCCACACATAACTTTCTTCAAGCTCATTTTCCAAGAAACAAAAAGCCACCGTAAATGGTGATTTAGTAGAAGTTTGGCCTACGACGTTCAATAGTGGAAGCTTGTATTTATTCGTTTTGTAGGTGCAATCAATCAAAAGGATTTGAGGATTGCAACGTGCCAACTTGATGAAGTCCGGATTAGCCAATAGTAGATGTTTAACTTTTTGCTTCCCATCCGGCGTCTTCTCCTTGAGGTCAAAGAAAATAGTGTATTTCTTCTCCTCCGCCAAGACCATCACTTGTTGCATGACATCCCTATTGCAAGCGTCCATCTCTTTAAACCTTGCTTGGGCATTGTAAATGGTTCTCAATCCGGAGTTATTCTTCTTGTTTGCCTCCTTTAGGTGCCTTAGGATATCCAAAGGCTTCATTCCTTGTCTCCACAAACGTTCGACTAACTCCGATTCCTCCGGTTTTAACTTTGAGGCTCGAGCATGGCTAAGCAAAGTCTCCGGCGGTGCGTGGTTGTGCCTACCGCATATGACACTCTTCAAGAAAAACCTCTTCTCGTGATCTTGCCAAAATTGAAGCTTGAAGGGACAATCGGTCTTTATGGTGCGGCTTATTGGCCTAGGCCTCTTGGGATGCTTTCTCTTGTAAGAGGTACCCTTCTTCCAATGACTCTCGTACGTTCCACTACACTCGCAAACCATTTGGAAACAATAAGGTCGAACTTGCTTGTTTTGAACAACACTACACAAGATCTTTTCCCCATGTTCTTGCGCCCATTCCTTTGCGGCATCTTTATCTCCCCATGTCT
The DNA here is from genome assembly GCA_023529015.1 of Papaver nudicaule. Lineage (NCBI taxonomy): Eukaryota > Viridiplantae > Streptophyta > Magnoliopsida > Ranunculales > Papaveraceae > Papaver > Papaver nudicaule. The sequence goes on from JAJJMA010176561.1 coordinate 5,767, forward strand.
ACATAAAGGGGAACACAACAAGTGAGGACACACAAATGGGGAAAAATTATCAATGAATACACAACTTTGGTGAACTCGCAAAAACCCACCATGGTACAAACATATGGTTGCCAATGATATGTAGTGTCTTCGTGCAACACTTGATTAGGACGTGGTTGATTCTCCATAGGCACAATGGGAGGCTCTTCATCATCAGACTCCTCAGGGGTAGCAATAGATTCAATGTAAGGAACCACCTATAAACCAAACGAACAAAGATTAGAAACCATACATAATTTACGCCTCACAAACTAAACCGTAACTACTATTACGCATTGGTAAAACTTGGCGTAAACTTGGATACGCCTTACTAACCAAGGCGTAAACCTGGGGATTTTTTAAAAAATTTGTCAGGGTAAATTTACGCCTTATAACTCAAGGCGTAAGCCTGGGATTTTCATAAATTTTTTGCAAGGGTACATTTACGCCTTGGTTTTCCATGCTCCACTTGAGGCGTAAATAACACTTGAAAGTATTTGATGAAAAACATAGTTTTACGGTTCAATAAGCAAGACGTAAATAAAGAATGTGTCAAGAAATATTGAGGCGTAAACAGAAAAACCAAGGCGTAAATAAGAGTTTTACGCCTCACTTACTAGGGCGTAAACCGTGCATTCAATATTTCCATGCAGTTTACGCCTCACTGGCAGGTTGTCGTCCTAGGCGTAAAAATATTGTACGGCTCAGTTTCCCCAAATTTCCGTTTTTACGCCTCAATTGGGAAGAATCTTGAGGCGTAAATTTTGTTTACGCCTCAGATTCAAGGTCAAACCAAGGCGTAAACATAGCCTGGAAACTCACAAAAATCACACAGATCCACGTACTAAAGATGATTACATGCAAAAAAGTCACAAGCAAAGATATACCTGGGTGTTAGAAGCTAGTTCATCCTCATAATCTTGTTGATACTTGTCTCTTTGGAGATCTTGTAGTGATTCTTGGGTTTCTTGAGTTAACCACACTTTTCCACTCAACAAATAATGCAATGTAGAGTCCTCACCTTCGTTCGGACAGTAGATTTTGTTGTTGTAATCTATTGGAGTCTCAGGTAGCTCCAAATCGGTGTTTGAATCACTCATTTTGGTTGAGTGATTCAAAACTTGGAGGATTTTGAAGAAAAAAGTTGGGTTTTTTTTTTCCACTCCTTTCTCTCCAAAATCTCTAACAAAAAATGAATTTTCTCTCTCTAAAATTTTTATTAACTTAACTATATAGATTATGATAATCATGATTACCACTAATCTGATGATAATCAAACACTAATACTAAACTAAATCTAAAGGGTAAAACTGTCACGTTTTATAAGGGGTTTTTGGTTTTGATTTTTGATGACCCTATTTTGTCACCCTTTGAAGCCCCAAAGAAAACTGTGCAGCCCCAAAATCAGCGCATTTGTAGAGACGTGCCTCAACATTTTCGGTTTGGGCCCAAGAGATCTTCGAACGCGATTTTGATCTCGCACTGCTAGATCATTTTTGATCTAGCAGCGGGAGATCAAAATTTTTTCCGAGATCTTCTCATGCGGATTTTATCCATTAAAAGAAAAGAAAAATCTTCCCATGTGGGGTGAAAATGAACTTTGAGAAGAGCAAGACACCCTTAACAAAGTCACATCGTATAGTTATCATGCACCTTTCCTCTTTCTGCTCAAGTAATGGCACTTTTGAAATCTTTGTTGTCTTGTTTGTTAATGGTGTTACTACAGTTTGTTCCCGGTGGAAACAATGTTTTCGGTAAACTGGCCTTGCAGTCAGGCATGAGCCCTAGTGTAATGGTCGCTTACCGACAAATATTTGCTACTGTAATGCTTGCTCCTTTTGCATTCTTCTTCTAAATTTTAGTTGTCTTTTTTCCATTTTTCTCGATCGTTCAAAATTATTCTGGTTCTTCACTTTCTTCGATCGACTAACTTTTAAAATCGCATGTATAACAAGGAAATCAATGCCAACATTCACAAAATCCCAAATGTTCCTGTCCTGTCTTCATTCTTTGGGTGAGCTAGCTGCATAATTACCTTCTTAATTATCAAATATTGTGTGTTTCTGAATATCCAAAATGACAATAACGCTGAAGAATCAAATAACGCTGGGAAGTTCTGGTCAGAAAAACAGCAGTATTTTTAATTTGGATGGTGACAGATGTCGAGATAATGGTTGATGGTCATAATAAAGGATGTACTGAATTACATCAAAAATAGAGAAAATACTGAATTGTAAGAAATTGGAAGATGATGTTTCATAAGAAGAAAACAGATACTCATATGCATTCTTTAGGAGTGCATGCTTATAATGAATATGCCATTTACTAAGCGAAGTGGACCAGTAAAAAAAACAGTAACTAACGCAAAATTGTACCAGGCCGTTTACCTGGGCTCACAGAAGTGTTCTACCTCTCTGATATCCCAGTTTATAGGACCTCCTTTCAAATGTTACATTCACCTCCATGAAAACCGTTGCAGTGTCTGTTAATGACTAATACAATCTAAATTGTAGTATCACAACAACCCTAATTATGTGATGTTCAAGGAAATTGAGATAATCTGTTCGAATTGATAGATGATACAATTTACATAGTTCTAAGTAAATCTAAGACAATTCTTACCACATACCTTGCCGTATAATGTAACAGAAGATGGAATTCTCTGTAAGAAAACCTCAACTTCGTCTTTGGTTAGGATGCAAAGCTCCATTCATCCTTAGTGAGGAACAATGTCAGCTATGAATTGTACCATGAAATGGATGACAGAGTTGAAACTACGAATTCATGATATCCCTGAAGACTGTAGCCACCAATTCCATACTAGGAAATCAAAATGAAAAACCCAACATAAGGACTATCCCTCTGCATTATCATGGAATAGATTAGTTTCAAGAACTTAAGTCTCAAATTAGCTAGCCTGCTTCTTCATTAGCTTTGCTTGCTGCGTTTCTAGCTTGTTCCTCAGCTTTGCTTGCTGCATTTCTAGCTTCTTCTTCATCTTTGCTTGCTGCGTTTCTAGCTTCTTCCTCAGCTTTGCTTGCTGCATTGCTAGCTTCTTCATCAACTTTGCTTGCTGCGTTTCTAGCTTCTTCTTCAGCTTTGCTTGCTACGTTTCTAGCTCCTTCTTCAGCTTTGCTTGCTGCATTTCTCACCTGCTTCTTCTTCAGCTTCGCTTGCTGCTTTTCTGCGTATCAAAAGAAAGATAATTCACTGAATACAGACTCATTGAAAATGAAACTAGAAGGTGCTGAAGAAGTGCAAGGATTGATACCTAGTTTTCTTTTCGCTTCTGATTTAGCAAAGAACTCCAACCATTCGTCAGTCATAACATACATTGGTTCTTCCTCCTCTTCTTGTTCTTCTTCTAGCTGAAATTCCTCGGGCACAAATCTGTTTACCAAAGAACGATCAATAACCAAACTATAGACGAACACAACGACCTAAACTAGTTTACATGTAATGTTTTCAAGATGAAACCCCAACTCAACTAGCTTACCCCAGACGAAATGCCAATTGAACAAATGAGAACGTTTTATAATCGTAATAAAATCCAATTTAACCAGCAATAATTCAAAACCCTAATCTTACTCTTCAAAGAGATTATACACATAGTTAAGACCTAATTTCTAATTTCAATTCACATTCATAATCCATTATGAATAACTGTCAATGTTACACTAAACCTAGTTATGTGTCAACCTTTGAAATTTATAATAGCCTAATACTAATCACAGACACAGGAAAAACCCCAAATCTGAAAATAAACCTTAAACCCTAGCTAAAATAAGAAATCTTACTGATGATCTAAGCCTTGTTGTTCCTTGGAGCCAAAAGAAGTCTCCACATTGAGAGTGCCAGGAGGTACCAAATTGGAGTCCACAGGGAATGGTTGCAGGAGGAGGAAGATTAGGGAACGAATTAAAGTGATTAGGATGGGAAGTAAGGTTGTGATGTATACAAGGATGGGAATTATGACCACCAAATTGGTGGGGGTGATGGTGGTGGTGGTGGTGGTGGTGTGGATGCTGGTGGTGGTGGTGATGGTGAGGACAAAGATGTAAGAGTGGGTGATGATGAACGTTTCCTCTGGGCGGATGAGTTTCCGGGAGCTCCATTGTGATGCTGGGATTCTAGTCGCGTTCCTCGAGAGTAGGAGTGAACTTCTCGTGCTGGTTGAAGAGTTTTATAAAACGGCCACGAGCCATGACCACTAAAAGTCTAAGAGCAAGCACTATGGTTCTCTATTTGGAGAGACTTCTCTATTGAATAGAGAAATGCAACTACTATGGTGCAAAATTTCTCTATTCAATAGAGAAATTGGTTGGCTTCTCTATTGCCTGCTACCAATCCGTAGCAGGCAATAGAGATAGAGAAGCGATGCGGAAATCCAATTCCCGCAGGGCGGAAATCCAATTTCCGCCAAAAACTTTTTACGGAAATCCGATTTCCGCCCAGAAGTCATGCGGGAATTGGATTTCCGTCCCGTAAATAATACCGTTTGACATTTTTTTCCTTACACCCCCTCTACACCTCAACATCCAACCATCCATCTTTCTATTTTTTCATGACAGTCAGATCCCCAACGACTCTTTTTTTCAAAATTCAAAAAAATAGCCGTTGGGATCTCTTCTATATAAGAAAATTCACTCTCTTTGACAAATCCACCCCAATCAATCTTGTTTCTATTGATTCTTTCTTTCTCCCTTCAAATTTTCAAATTTTTTTCATCACCAAATCAAAATGGCGACCAATTACACCAAGTTAGAAGATCTAGCAATTACTTACTCTTTCATTCGTTGCCGAATGAATGGTATGGTGGGAGAAGTGGAACCTTGGCAACCGGCGTTTTGGATTCGTGTTTTTGATGTGTTCGTGAGAGTTTCAAACAATCCAAATGGTAGAGATAGAAAAAGAATTAGAAGGCGATGGAACCGCATTAGTGGAGACATCTCCGAGTTTTGTCGAATTATGAGAGCTATGTACCAAACAAATACAAATGTGTCACCCGAAGAATTGGTCACTCTATCTCTTGCTCGATATTATGAGCTCAATAACCGGGCATTCGTGTTTGGTGAATGTTAAAGATCGAGGATTTACAATGATGTGTTATTAAATGTTAAGAGCAACGTGATGGAATCTATTTGGCAAGATATTAGTAGTTTTTTTTTCATCTTTGCAATGTAGTCATGTACCAATCAAGTTAGCAAAATAAAAAGTACTGATATTAATTCCAAGTTTCAAGTTAGCAAATAATAAGTTTTCAATAGATTACAACTAAACTAAAAATCTCGAGCATTCGGGTTGTTGAGCAATCCAGTGAACGTTCCTACTCCCTCACCCTCAGCCATGTCCCAGTCAGCATTCGGGTTAGTAGTAGTAGTACTTTGTGGCCAAGGTGGCCAAGTTTGTTGCACATATTGTTCAGTTTGTTGCACATATTGTTCAGTTTGTTGCACAAATTGCTGGCTCCGATATTGAGATAAAGGAAATTGTTGGTAATCATGCGATGACTGAGAAGTCGTAGGTGCTTCTTGGGGTCGATAAAAATCTCCGGGTGGAGTTTCCCTAACAAAACTACTGGTATTACTGCTGGTACTTGCACTCTCATAGAACGGATGATAAGCTTCCCCAGGACCAATGTAAGGTAGCTCCCGACGAACTGAACTAGAGCTAGAAGATCCCTCCATTTGATGGTGGAGGTCCGCTGTATGGTCATACATAAAACTGTTCAGTGGATCATACTTGTTGGCGAGATGCTGACTATACTTGCACCATTGTTCCTGTTTCATGACCCCACTGTTCAGTGTACCACCATCTCTCAGCAATGGCGCTTACCAATCTACTATAAGCACTCCCTGGATACTCTACTTCAAATATCCTGCCAAATCCACAATTATCGACGATTCTCTTACATTCCGGATGTCGACTTACAATTTTGTATAGGTCAGGAAGACCAGCGGCGCTACCTCGGGTATTGATTTGACCCTTGTCTGCTTCCGGAGGAAGTTTTCTAACATGCCTATAAAAGTGCTCCGACGATACGATTGTAGTTGCATCTATAGTAGGGATCATGTTGAACAACAATTCAATCCTACAATGCATAAGAGCAACATCAAATGCAATACAATCAACAATTGATCAAATGTAATACAAACAACAATTGGATAGGTCTATCAACAAGAATTCCATCATAAATCATCAAATTTCAAGCAATTTCATACCATTTCAACATTTCAAGCAAATTTAACCTAAATCAATAACAATCACCAAAGGGTTTCATGAAATTATGGTATATATACGTTAGAAGAACATCATGTTCTTGATTTGGTTGCATTTAATCATTCAAATACATTGAAAATCATGATCAAACAAAAAAAACCCAATTTGGAAACCTAGAATTAAAGAACTCACCTTTATCAAAATTTCTTGATGAAAACTGAAATCGATTGTTTGTATATAACCCTCCTTGATTAGTGAACGCACCCTTTGATTTGATTGGTAAATTTGGACTCCAAATTGATCAAAATTGAAATTTTGTGGGAGAAGAAGAAGAGAAAACGAGGAAGAAGAGAAACTCAAATGAGCAGCAGGTCGCAGGTTTTCTGTCTAAAAACCAATTCTTTACGGAAATCGGATTTCCGCCGGTCAAAAGTCAAGCTTTGACTGTGCGGAAATCCGATTTCCGCAGAATTTTTTTTACGGAAATCGGATTTCCGCACAAAAAAGCTGCGGAAATCCAATTTCCGTCTCCAAATAGCTAAGACCATAGAGGTTGCCATTTTTTCGCCATTTCTGCCTTCTCCTTTCTCTATTCAATAGAGAAGCAATAGAGAACCATAGTGCTTGCTCTAAAACGTTGAAAAACGACTTGTTTAACGAGGAAATTAAACAAAAGCCCCTGTATTTAATGGGCCTTCACAGTTAACCTTATAAGGGTTAAATTTGAAGTCCAGAAAAACAAATTTTATTTTTAATTCCATAAATACCCATATGTATGGTAC
>JAJJMA010176570.1:0-11080 GCA_023529015.1 Papaver nudicaule
ACCCATATCCAACAAGTGATTCCAAGCAAACCATTTCTATGGAAAGATGGTATCGAATCTATCTCATGCATTCTTGTAACCTTAGTATTTGTGGGAACAAACACTAACGTAACACATGGTTATGTAGACAAGAAATGATCTCAATCGTTATTAGTATCTCTACTAAAGTAGCCGACTATTTCGAAAGATATAATAAGTAGAACAGAAGAATTTCCACAAAAGTCATAACTCCTACTAACCTTTTGTCGATGAAGAATAATTGATGTCTTCTTTGTCTTCACAGTCTTCGTCTTCAAGGTCTCTACTACTTTGTCTATATCCCAATTCTGAAATCTAAACTCTAGTAGGCTAAATCAAGAACTGTGCTTTGACACCTAAAACTGACAACTATCTTGACATACCAACGCTAGTGGGTTTGACCGGACAATGCCTAACAAAAATCTCTGGTGTCTTGTGTGCTTTACTTTCCGCATTATATTCTCTGATTATATAATTATAGTAAACACAAGAAGTACGTTATAAATAACCGTCGAGTTGGTTCATAATCCATCCAGGGGATTTGCCAAGATTTATCTTGAGTTGGACCGATCACTTGTGATCCCACTCCGGTTATCAGATTTGGAAATTGATTTTTGAGATCGTCCATATCTTACCATTAGACTCACGAGCCCAATGAAAAGTTGGTTGTATTTTGGTACCCCTGTTTTTTCAAAACACAATTCTTTAGCCTACTAGAGTTTAGATTTCGGAATTAGGATATAGACAAAGTAATAGAGACACTGAAGACGAAAACAGAGATTACCAAGAAGACATCATATATTCTTCAGCGACAAAAGGTTAGTAGGAGTTGTGACATTATATGGAATTTCTTATATTGTACTTGTTCTATCTTTCAAAATAGTCGGCTACTTTAGTCGAGATACTATATCAATTGAGATCTTTATCTTGTCTATGTAATTATAAGTGATGTTGGTATACTTTCCCGGTGTACTAAGTTTGCAAGATACATGAGATAGATTCAATACACTTTCCATTGCAATGATGTGTTGGTATAAAATTTGCATAGAGATCTTATACCTAACAGTCATCAAGAGAACATGATTATAGCAAGAATAAAGAGTGAATTCTAACGTAAAACAAAGCATCGAGTTCGAATTAGAACTATTTCGATACATATAAAAGCTAATAACTATGGACAAAGTGAAGAACCAAGTATCATTAATGTAAAGTCTTTCTCTGGCTAATACTACATGGATTATGTTCTTAAAGACCTGAGGAGAACAATTAATAACCTAGTCTCACTCAAAATGCCCCAAGGCTTATCAAAAAATCCAACCCTTACAACTGAGCTCGATCTCTCCTTTTATAGATCGAATTACAAGTGGGTTACAACTAATTGGACAAAATACACAATCGTGGGTGTGTTAGAAGTTGTCGAGCAAGTCGATGCTTCTCCGAGATGTCCTCGAAGCTTTCCCTATCTTGCTATCCTTCGTTTCGTTTCGGGTGGTATATGTTCCTTTGATTATATCCCTTTCTTCGTGGCTCAATTTATCTTCGATGTGCTCCTCTCTTTGTAGCATATTGGTGGATACCCTTTCGAGTTATTCAGTACTCTAAGCTTCTTCTTCCCTTATGGTGTTCCCTCCTTGTGATGCTGACACGTGGTTCGATGGTTTTATACCCCCACAGTTTGCCTATTTCCTTCCCCTATAATCGAAGATGCTGGGGAAGGAAACTTGCCTTCAATCTTCATTCTGTGACACGTTCCCCACTAATCGCCCGTAGTGACGTTTCTATGACACGTTCTGATGTTCCCGAGATTTTGGCTACCTTTTGACCTTCTAAATTACTGCGCCGGTTTCCCTTTCCTATTTAAGTTTATTTTTCTCCCTCTAAAAAGCTTATTTCCTTTACTTTATGAATTCTCCTTCTTCATCAACTGTGTTCATACCCTTTCTTCAAAGTTTTAAGTTTTATTCCGATTTTTAGTTTGTTTTCAAAATATCCTTCCATACCCCTCTTGTATTCCTCTTGTTGGTTCATAAAGTCAAGTTCTTTCTCACTTTCGTCCCCCTTTGACTTCTCAGACCTTCCACCGCTGCATCTTCCGGCTCCGTCGAGGTTTTGCAATCTGTTTTCCTTTCTTCTTCAGATGACTTCTTCCCTTTATATCGATGCTCTTATTACCAAGATGAAGGCTTTAGGTTTAAAAACTGATTCTTTTGAGATAAAATCTGTTCATACTCCCGATGGTCGGCTGACTCCGGAACTGATTGAAGAATACAAATATTGTGAAGAGAGACTACTGATTACAACTCATCAGATTCTCGCGAGGCTTCTTCCTCCACTATATCGACATATCATTCCCTTGTTTCTCGAGATCCTTTGCTCGCTATCAGAACCTCGAGGGGTAACATTGTAGCTCAATTCAGTTAATCAAAAAATGGGTTTCTAGTTCGGAGGACAATTATGTTGCTAGTTCGATAGCAAAGTATTATTTCACTGCTCCCAATTTCTTCAAGCACTTCAAGGCTTGTCTAACACTTGATGACGAGGATGCCCCTTGGGAGTTCGGTTTGAACCTGTGAAGGGTGTGAAAAATATAATCCTTGATTTCTCAGATTATTCCCTTGATGAAGGCTGGTACACATAACCCGTATTATTTGTTGGTCCTGTTCTTCGGGGTTGGAAAGATTCAGGACGTTTCTGGCGTCGAAGGGATTTCGAGGACGGTCATCAATTCTAGACTCAACATCTTTATCACGATTCATTTCTCTGATGAGAAAAATGAGTTATCTCGTAGGGCTTTACTGAAAAGGAAAGGTGTTCTTACAGACGTTCCAAGAGATTCGAAGCGTGCCCGTGCATGAGAAGAGACTATGGATCAGGTAACAAACACCAGTTGATTGAAATATGTTATTTGAAGTATTAATACTTGCCTCTGTTTGTTTCCTGAAAAAGACGAATCTTTTCATGTAGGGCCAAGTTATCGAAGCTAAAGATAAGGATGATTCAATGGAGTTCCTCTTTGCCGTGAAGAAGCAAAACCCTTCGAAACTCAAGAAAGGTTCGAAGAAGAGTACCAGTGAGAAGTTAACCAAAGTGATATCGAAGGGTGGGAACGAAGAAAATGTGAAGTCCCTGGGAAATAACTTGAAGGTTTTCCTAAAGGGTGAGCAATCGTCTTCGAAGTTGATTGATTCGTCGAAACCGGACAATGAGTCTGAAAAGGTGCCACTGCCTCTGTTTCGTGTGACGTTGTGTCGAGTGCCCCTTCATCGGCTTCTGCTTCTGCTTCAACTTCTTATGCCTCAGCTTCTGCTCCGACTTCCTCAGCTTCTGGCAAGGCTGTCTTCGATGCCTCTACCATTGTTGTCGCTCCTGCTTCGAACGCTGCCTCATTCGTTGGTCCATCCAATCCTCCTTCAAAAAAGGCTACCCATCTCGTTGACCTTGCTTCCTCGAAAAGGAAAAGGTGTTGACTCTCCCGAGTACCCAAGAAATATACTTCTTAATCGTCCAAGTAGTTTGAAATTCCTGAGGGCTCCATCTTATGCTAGAAAACACATCCAGCCATACACTGCGAATTTTTTTAGGGCAGTACTTCAAGATAATCACAATCCCTGTGACTTTGCCAAGGAGTTTTCTTCTCGATTCAACTCGCATGGTTTTGATCCTTTAAACTATCCGCTTGATCCAAATTTTTGTAAGAAGATTGCTAATGTATTTCGAGGGGATTGCCTCAGGGACGATTGCGATCCTCGTAATCCACTTTTTACTTTCAAAGACAATCTTGCTATGCTTCAAATGGTAAGGACATTGAGATTACTTTTGTGCTGCTGCTTTTCTTATTTTCCTCTAATTGGGTTGAATTTTCTTTGACAGGGTGACCATCATAGATCGGGTATGCTGACTTATTCTTTTGTATTATATAGTGACGCCTACTACCACGAACGCAAGTTTCTTCGAATGCAAGAAGAGTTGTCTGCCGAGAAGACTCGTTGTGCTTGCGAAAAAGTACGGTTATGAGGTATAAACCTTTGTTTTCTGTTTTGTTTTGTTCTTTTGATTACATGTTGAACTTGTTTTACCAATGTAAAAAGGGGAGTTGGATGAAGTGAAGGAAAAACTTCGTCGAGCTAACTTAGCTCTTGATACCTATTCGCAAGCTAGCCGTAAGTATACCAATGTGGCTTATGAACTAGACAAAAGTCATCGAGATCGCATCGATCGTATTGTGAAAGAGAGGTCTAAAGCTCGCGATGAACGAGATTATCAACGAAATAAAAGATTTGAAGCTGAGGATCTCCTTGTTAAAGAAAGGAGAAAGAAATCTGAAATGAAACGGTTACTTGATTTTGAGAAAGAAAGAAAGCAACGAGTGGATCAGGAAATGCATCAATTTTAACTTGATTTTACTCGGTTGACTAGAGAACGCGGTGCTGCTCGGAAGGACCAATAAATTCATACTTCTGGTAGGCTCGTAATTGAGATATTGGAGAGTGAGATTAGTAATTTAAAGGTGCAAAATATTGTTTTGAAGAAGGCTAGTAAGAGTGGTCATAACCAAATTACTAAGGAGCTTGCGAAAGCTAATACGTCGAAGGAACACTTCTCGAATTTGATGAATGAGTATCGAATTGAACTGGCCAAGCTGGGGTGGAACCCTGTTGAGGATATTAGGACGAGAGTTTCGAAACCTCGTTTCGAAACCTCGTTTCTCTAACCAGTAAGAAGTTACTGATTACGTGGTTGCCAAAGAAAGTAGGATACTTAGATTTTGAAAATAAAAAACTTTCTGTGCAAACTTAATACATTCGAAATGTCCTATGATATAACTGTTTTCATGTCTCAGAATGTTGTGTTGTAAATGGATGATGTTGTTTCTCAATTGATTACGGAGTCGACTCTGAAATTAGAGCTTGAAAATGAATTGAGGAAAGTTACCCAAGAATTAGCTGAAGAGCGGCAGCGACGCCTCGAAGATGCGAAAAGAAATGCCCAAGAATTGGCTACTGAGCGTAACCGCCATTCTGAAGAATCAGAGAAGACTGCCCATGCACTAGCCGCTGTGTTAATGCATAATTTCGGATGGACACGTGGCGCCATCTCCGGAGGATACGCACGGAAGCAACGAGAACCGCGAAGGATAAAAGCATATCCCAAAAAAACAACATCTCATCACGAGACGATGAAATCCAAGGGAGGAGATCGAAGGATCGTCAACCTAGGATACTAGGAGAAAGAAGGCATGTTAAGGAGTAGTCACACCACATTTAATGCTGTTGACAGCATGACAGAAGTTGTCTGTCGATTGGGGATTAGTCCAGCCAACGATGGAGGACAGATACCTAGACCAATAAGGAGCCGACAACGCAAAGAAACATTAAGGATCCTTCACATAGCAGTACGACGAGCCGGGATTGGATAATAAGGGCGGTCACCGAAGATGGACGATCCAGCCAAGGTATAGCTAAAGAACGAAGCAACCAAGGATAGCAAAGAGCGACGCCCATAGGAGCACTATAATTACCCCCTCTCGTCAACAGCAATGGGGGTCGCAAAGTTTGGGAAGGATATCTAGGAGTGAGAATCCTTGGATGAATACTCTCTAGATTCCATTTGACCTTTATCCATTAAAAAATTGAAGTGACTTATAGTGTAAACTAGAGAAAGCTTGATTAATTTGATATAATAGAACAACTGATTTTACCCCCGAGGACGTAAGCACACGGCTGCTGAACCTCGTTAATTATTGTGTTGATTACCATTTTTAGTTATATCTTTTGTAGTTAACTTTGTCGACGGTTGTCTTCAAGATATTACCACGATCACAATCAATAGCCAACTTGAATCATAATAACCAACGATAATACGTTCAAATCTACGAACTAATCCCCGGTTATTAACGGACAAAGGCCACCAACGACTTAAGCAATCGATCCTTTAACAATATTCATTTGAAGTATGATATGGGAAAATTAGTATCAACACGCTGAACGTGATATTCTTCATAAAGCTGAAGAAAGTTTGAGAAAGGTCATCAATACATGCGTCCTTGTGCAACCTCAAATCAAGTTTGGTGATGTTGTGGAAGAACTGTTGTTTTAAGTCGGAGTTGACTCCATCTTTTGTTAACAACAAAGCTTGTCGAAAACATGGTCGATCTCTCTTCAGGTTTATTCGAGTTGAACCGACCGGGTATGGAGCTCTGGGTGCAGAAGATTCTGATTTAGAACTTCTTGGTGATGAAGATTTTCTCCCTCATGAGGTTTCTGTCAAACTTGTTGAAGAGGAACTATGTTGTAGAGTTGAGAAAAAAGATAAATCTGAAGAAGAGGTGGATTCTGATGATGGCTATGATTCTGAAGATGATTCTGAGGGTGACCGTGGAGACAATGTACGAGATGATTCTATGAAAATTCCTGAGGATGATCCGAATGGTGCGTCCGAGCATAATTCTGAAGCAAAGACTGGGAAAGAGCCTAAAGGTGATACTAAAGGTGCTCCAGGGGAAAGTCCCAAAGATGATAGCAAGGATCGTACTGGTGGTGGTAAGAAGAGTGGCATTAGTGCAGGTTTTGAAGTTGATTATAAGGGGAAGGGCTCTTTGTTTAGCAAATCCTTGCTAGAATACAGCGAGGAAGAGGATACTGAACAAGGAAGAGAGAGAGCGACGTCAGATGGCAAAAGCTTAGGGAAGCGTGTAAAATCGAGTAATAAAGAGAAAAAAAAGGCAATCCAGTATAATGGGAAAGCTCTACGAAGCCCCTTCTCGAGATTATTCTTTTCACGTTTCTTCTTCTGCTACTTAGGAGAATTATTTCATTAAATGTACTTTTCCTCGATCTCTAATATTAGCTTATTTTGTATCTTGAACTCTTCTGGATAATGAAAAGGGATGTTTTATATTGCCTGCTCTTTGCTTGATTCGAAGAACAAAGTATGTTTTCATGATCGTCATGCCTTTTGTTGACGTATTGCTTGCCTAGTAACTCGTGATCAGGCACGAAGTTTACCTTGCAAATTCTAGGTTCCTAAGGTTACTTAGAGTGCAACTCTAGGGCTTACTTCGATGTGGGAGGCAGTAAACCAAGCTAGTTGGGGCTGCGGATCACCCTTCCCAAAGGCTTTGAGCTACTTGCCTAGTCTCAAGCGGACATGAATATCGAGGTCATATGTACCTGGTTTGCCTCAGTACTTTAGGAGGTTATGGTGGGCATCGAAGATATCGAGTATCCTCCGAGAAGACATGAATGAAATGTCTTGATTACCCGTTTTGCCTAAGTAAAGTAGGAGTCTTATGGTAGGTAGATACTTTGGGCGTCGATAATAAAGTAGTACAATGGGGGAGTGCCGGTCAAAGCTAGAGCTTACACATTGTACTGTTCTCCTATCGCGGCCTGGAGTTCAACTCTTTTGTTCTCGCTTGCCCCTCCTCTATTGGTTGCGTAACTCTCTTACCATTCCCGTGAATGTAAGCTAATTAGCTGCCTCAGGGTTCCATCCGCCCTAATGGCAGATGTTAATCCCAGTTATCATCCCCCGCGGCGCCTCAAAAGAGAGGTCCCAGAAGTCGCGTGTTAGTGGGTCCAAATGCTTCTAGCTTATGTAACTTTGATGCAAAGTACCCACCGCTAACGGGGTATCTCGTGGGTAGATGATTGTGTCATGTAGCTTGTAGGTCCCTTACGACTACGTGTACCTCGGCTCTGTGGCTAACGCTTTTAGGACTTTTTTATAATTGGCATCAAGTCCTAGGCGTCATGACCTTTATGTATATTGCGTCAAGGCACTAGTGGAGATATGACATCATGGCCCGTTCTTTTATATGGCATTGAGGCCTTAGGAGAAGTGCCTAATCAGGTAGGACTTTTGCCTAATCGAATAGGATCTGGAGTTCGAATCGAGATATAACAGGTCAAGCTGCTTCTTTATTTATTCTTCTAATGACGATAATCAAGTTGTTTCGATTACATTCGGATTTTAATTAAGGTGCCTCAAATACTTTCCTTCTATAGGAGTGCTCAATCACTTTTCCTCATAGTTGACCAAACTGTAGGTATTATTTCCCAACGCTTTTTCGATGGCATATGGGCCTGTCCAGAAGGGCTCTTCCTTGGTGTTCACTTTGATGTCCCCAATGATGTTCGATCTTACTTCACTTACTACTTTCTTGGAAGATGTTGATGCGCCATTTTTTTTTATTGTTTGTTATTATAAATTGCTACCTGTCCTTGCATAATGGACCCTTTCCTAGCTGAGAAGGTCCCATGATTGGTTGTGGAGTTGTCTTTGGTTTTTTCATGAAGTTCATGGCCATTCCTTCCTCTACTTCGGCGATGAACTCTTTAATATTAGATTCTGTTATTTTTAACTGCTTATTCTGACTCCCCGAATCTTGTTTCGAGCCTTCCCTTTGTTGTACGCCGATTTCATATGAGCTTCAACAAGATCTCCCATTATTTATGTTATTTCAGTTGGTGTTGGGAATCAGATTCTTTTGTGAAGTGTGGAAGCTACTCCCATTAAACCATGTAACCAAGGTCTCCCCATAATACCAGTGTATGGAGAATCAATATCTACTACAGTGAATGAAGTAGGTAGTTCAAGCTTGCCCTCATAAACCGTTAGAGGTAGTTGTCCCCTGGGTACTGATGGTTTACCATTGAAGCCAAACACATTGTATATCGAAGGTACCAACGCTGAATCCTTTCCAAATAGCTGATCATGAGTTTTACCAAAAAGTATATCGATGGAACTCCCCGGATCCACGAGTATTTTTGGCATTGCCATTTTTTCGATATGTAAAGTTATTACCAAAGGGCAATTGTGTGACCTTCCTATATCTGGGATATCTGCAGCAGAAAAGAAGACTGGTTCCTTTTGCCACTCCTCAAGAGGTTTCTTTATAGCTACACCCATTATCCTTTTTCCTCCACAGTCCTCTTTGTGAATTCTATCAGTGATGCTATTTCTGAAACTTTATTCGCTGACTTCTGCATGTACTATCGAATTGCGATCATTGAACCTTGGGATATCTCGGTCGATTGTTATTACGTATGCCTCATGTTTCTTTTCTTCTTTCGATTACGGCTGGTCTGGAGGTGGGTTTGGTAATCCCAGAAGATGATCAAATTTTCCCTTCGAAATGAAGTAATGAGCCTAATCTTGTGATGTCATGCAATTTTCGGTGGAATGTCCATAAAAATTGTGGAATTGGCAGAAATCCCTCGAGTTCCTCGTGTGTGATGGCTGAATTCCCCTACTTTTTGGATAACGAATTTCACTTGCTGATTCAGATTACTCAATGCATCGCAGTGCTGCTTCGAGAGGTACACTAAGCTTCGGGAGATTTTTGTCTTGAAAAGGAGGGAATCCAGACCTTGGTACTTTAAACTTCCTTTTATAGAATCCTCCTTCGTATCCTCTTTGGAAATCATTGCTTTTGTCGTCATTATACCTATTTTGTTATCGATGTACCTTCCATCACCAAACTTTTCTTCGTTTCCATATCGCCCATTATCATTATGTCTTTCTCTTTTGGAAGAGTCCCCCACTTGGTTGTCCATAGATTGATCTTGACTTGTCCCTAACAGTACTTTCTTGAGAGGTTCCACAAGCTCTTGGCTTCATCTCGCTCTTCCAAGGATAAGTTGTTAGTCGAGTGCACTTGCTTTGAGATGCCGTCTTTTCCTTGTGCTACCTGTTACTTGATTTCTTCTATTGCAATTCGTTCCCTTTGGTATTTTCTAAGGTCTTGCAGTGTTTCAACGTTTTTTAAGAAAAGCTTGTCGTATAGGAGATGTTCCTTATCGAGCGCGTTCAGGTAAGCTCGAACTTTATCCTTTTCTATGGCTCCATTCCCAACTTCCACGCATTGCGCAGTCCATATTTTCGTCAAGCTTTTAGTGGAATCCTTGGGTCTTACCTTAATGTTAAACAAATTCTCCACTCCAGGTTTCGATGAATTGTTGTAAAGGAAATGAAGCAATAACACCTTGGACAAGTCATCGAATGACGAAATCGAACACAATAGTAGGCTATCATACCAAGCTAGAGCCTCTCCTTTCAAACTCGATGTGAAATATTTACAGAGCACCTCGTCCTTGTCATCCCAAGCTAGGAATAATCTCTGGTACATTTTTATGTGATGAGTTGCATCTCCAGTTCCATCGATTATAGAATTAAAGACTGGCATGGTGCATTTAACTGGGATAGGCTTGCTTAAAAGTTCAAAGCTTAATGGTGATCGGTTTACTTCGTTAATGGCTTGCTTTAGCTTCACATTTTCAGACGGTTGTACTCTGTTATCGATGAGCTCTGCTCGCATGGCCTTTATCTCTTCCATCATGACCTTCTGTAGTGCAGCTGTTTCGACGTTCTTTCGCGCTTGTTCGTTCTCATATACTAGGTGTATGTTATTACCTCTAGATCGGATGCTTGGTTCAATGCGGTGGCTCGATGCGTCACCCCTACGTTTGATTGAGTTTTTGTGTTCTTCGATGTATTTTCTCGATGTGGAATGGCGCTTGGATTTCGAATTTTGGTGGGAGTGGCCTTCACTGCTTCGTTTGTAATTTGAAGATGATTTCTCGGCAATTTTCTTGTTTGCTTCAAGTGATTGCTGCTTAAGTTTTCTGATTTTTTTTGTTCTTTCTTATGAGCTTTTTGAATTGCGCAGCCCTTCCTCAGTTGGTTGGTGTATTTGTACCATATCGTCTGCCTTTCCTCTTCTTCTTCTTCTTCTTCTTCTTCTTTTTCTTCTTCTTCTTCTTCTTCTTCTTCTTCTTTCACCTCATGAATTTCTTGTTCTGGAAATCCTTCTCCATCTGGTCCTAGATCTTCGATGAGTACTTCACCCTCGTTTACTTGTTCCCTGTGATGTACTGTACTTGCTGCTATTTCGGGTGAAAGTCCTTTGCTGGTTGATTGCCTAGTATTGGGTCTCAAAGAGCATGTTCCTTGTCTCGATGAACCTACTCCTTGCCTCGGCATCTAGTTGGACTTCGATGTCATGGTGACAATGACCTGCAAAAATTAACAGACCTGTGAGGTCCAAGGCGGCTACTCCAAT
>JAJJMA010176577.1:0-12502 GCA_023529015.1 Papaver nudicaule
ATTAGGGATTTGAAATGGAGTTCATAGGAAGATTGTAACTCTCACTTGCCCACAATGGGTTCTTTTATGGTTCTACAAGGATTCCACCTTGAATTTGCCATTTTTGGATAGGATCAGTGCTACTCTGGAAGAGCCTGGCTCATAGTATGGCAAATTAGGGAGTGGTTTGGAGTTCAGAGGAAGATTCTCAAATACAACACTATTTTCAACGGAAAAAAAATGTAACCGTCTCAGAAATATCACTATTTTCGACTGAAACAACAAAACCGTCTCGGCTATATTAGTATTTTCCACGGAATCAAAAAACCGTCTCACCTACATTACTATTTTCTACGGAATGTATCAAACCGTCTCAACTACATTACTATTTTAGTGAGTGGTTTGGAGTTCAGAGGAAGATTCTAACTCAAACTTGCCCAAAGTTGGTTCTTCTAAGGTTCTACAAGGATTCTTCCTTGAATTTTTCATAAATGGATAGGATCAGTGATCCTGCAGGCTTAGATTCATGGTAATTATGTTCAACTAGCAAAAAATGTCATGATTTTTAGATTGTTGTCCCATGGCTTAAAACCCACCCACTTATGTCGTTGACCACAAATTTAAATTAACTTGACATAGTTGACCAGATATTTTTGCCGTGTTTTCGGCTCATTAATCGAAGTGAAAAACAAATCTCTCATCTATTATTGAACTCTCCTCTCTTGTCCGAAAGTTGGAGCTCAAAGTTAGATCTCAAATTTTGTTTCCCTCTCAAATCTCCACTTTGAGTCTTCTTTTCCCCCCTCGAAAATCATCACTCTCTTCCTGAAATTTTGGTTTCCCTCTTCTACAAAAATCAGAAACATTTCAGATCTAAAATTTCTGAAAAACTGATGGAGATGGGAGACTCTTTCCTCTTTCCTATATCCATATCTCTCTAGTATCTTATCTCGCTCATATCTCTGGTAATCTAAGTAGATTTCTAGTTTAGATTAGATTTATTTTGGTTGTTATCTTTTTCCATAGGTTACAACCAAAGTTAGGGTTTTAACATAAGTATAAGTTGAGATCTGTTTTGATTTTTATGAGTATAAGTTGAGATCTGTTTTGTTTTTTTATGGGTAAATGTTGACATGTGTTTTGGTTTTTTATGAGTATATCTGTTTTGCTTATATGTTCTTATTTTGTTTGCAATCTATTTCATTTAAGAACAACTGACCACCAGAGGGTGTGTCTTAGTTAGAAGGTTTGATGTTAATGAAGGAGATCGGTGCAGCAAACCTCACTAACTAATTCATCCCCTCTATCATTGCAGTTGGTTCATCAAAGTTTCAATAGTAATGTATTTTACTTCTTGGTTGATGGTTACAAACTAGAACAAGAGATGTCATATGACTGTGTTGGTCCTCCAAGGCTGTTTAAGGATTGTAGTAAACTCGTAATTAAAAATCAAGTTTTCTTGAAATGAATTTACTATTGTCTTTAAACAACCTAGCAGGACTAGTGTACAATAAAGAAAGAGCTGTAGTTGTGTTTGATTCTAGCCATTCCCACAAGGTGTATTAGTATGTGGTGAGTAAGCATGAATACAGTAGTTTCTGTTATTATCATTAGTTTATCTTGGTTGATTTTTAATCACTTCATTGTCTTTGTCTGACCAGGAGGCTTCTTTGAGCACGGGGCTGCTGCAGGACACCTTTTTCAACTTAAGGTTTGTCTACATATCATATAGTGTGCAATCTCTTTATTTTATTATGTGGTACATGATTTGGAGTATTAGGAACAACTCACCACCATCGAGTGTTTGGAGATGAGATGTACTGGTTGTGAAGTTTGCCGTAAATGGATGGAATCGATGCGGTAAACATGACTACCAGTACATTTTCATCCCCAATTTATGTTGGTGAGGAAGCCTCCATACATTAGTCTAAGTTTGATGATTGTCACTGTCTTGGTTTATTCTTACTTGCTACCATTATCTATGTTTTGCAAGGATTCACTGTGGCAGTACCAACACAAGTGCAGAAAGGGAAAGATATGACTGTATTGGTCTAGCAAGACTCTTTTAGGATTGGAGTAAACTCCCAATCATAAAGTTTTCTTTAAAGAGTTTACTCCAGCTCCAAAAGGGTCTAGCTGGATTAATATGCTACTATGAAAGAGGACATGTCGGTGTCATTCAAGGACATTTTACTTACTACATTGTCTATGTCTTGTGAGGAGGCTTCTTTGAGCACGGGGCTGCTACAGGACACCTTTTTCAACTTAAGGTTTGTCTACATATCATATAGTGTGCAATCTCTTTATTTTATTATGTGGTACATGATTTGGAGTATTAGTAACAACTCACCACCATCGAGTGTTTGGAGATGAGATGTACTGGTTGTGAAGTTTGTCGTAAATGGATGGGATCGATGCGGTAAACATGACTATCAGTACATTTTCATCCCCAATTTCTGTTGGTGAGGAAGCCTCCATACATTAGTCTAAGTTTGATGATTATCACTGTCTTGGTTTATTCTTACTTGCTACCATTATCTATGTTTTGCAAGGATTGACTGTAGCAGTACCAACACAAGTGCAGAAAGGGAAAGATACGACTGTATTGGTCTAGCAAGACTCTAGGATTGGAGTAAACTCCCAATCATAAAGTTTTCTTTAAAGAGTTTACTCCAGCTCCAAAAGGGTCTAGCTGCTGGATTAGTATGCTACTATGAAAGAGGACTTGTCGGTGTCATTCAAGGACATTTTACTTACTACATTGTCTATGTCTTGTGAGGAGGCTTCTTTGAGCACGGGGCTGCTGCAGGACACCCTTTTCAACTTAAGGTTTGTCTACATATCATATGAAGTCTTTATAATATTATGTGCTACATGCTTTGGAATAATAGGAACAACTCACCACCATTGACTGTTTGGAGACAAGATGAATTGCTAGTGAAGTTTGTTGTAAATGTAGGAGATAGATGCAACAAACCTCACGCGCAATATATTCTGTCTCCAATTTCTGTTGGTGAGAAGCCTCGATACATTAGTCTAGATATGTTGTTATCATCAGTTAATCTTGCTTGATTTTTACTTGCTACATTATCTTTGTCTTGCGAGGAGGCTTCTTTGAGCAAGGGGCTGCTGCAGGACACCTTTTTTTGCCCAAAGGTTTGTTTACATATCATATAAATCTCTTTATAATAGTATGTGCTACATGATTTGGAGTATTAGGAACAACTTACCATCATTGAGTTTTTGGAGATGAAATATACTGCTTATGAAGTTTGCCGAAATGGAGGAGATCGATTCGGAAAACATGATGATCAGCATATTTTCATCCCCAACTTCTGTTGGTGAGGAAGCCTCAATACATCAGTCTATGTTTGATGTTCATTAGTTTGTCTTGGTTTATCTTACTTACTAGTTACTACCATTATCTTTGTTTTGTGAGGATTCACTGTAGCAGTACCAACACATGTGGAGAAGGAGAGACATGAATGTATAGTTTCCCAGAACTCTCACATCTGAGGTCGACAAAGAAAAATGAAGGTTGCGTTAATGATAAAGATCTCTGAGAAACTGCTAAAAACCATTTTGCGTCCTATAACAAAGCTTCTTCTGATCCAAGGTATCATTACAGAACATCACATAAATTGCAAACTGCCAAAACACACAACCTTCTAATCTAGGGGTAGTAATAACACAGGCAAAAATGTATGTATCTGTTCTGCGCCCTTGTGCAGTTTTATCAATTTAGGATTGTGAATGAGTGTAGTGAATGGATGTATAAACGGTTGTATGATTTTCAGAATTTGAATGAAATGGTTGTGTTAGTTGAATGAGAATGGATGTATTTCAGCGGGAATGGATTGAAAGTTACAGGATTTCGATTCAGTATTGCAGGTTTATAAATGATATTGCAGGTTCAGGAAAGAACTGTATTGCAGGTTCACAAATGAACTGTATTCCAGATTCCGGAATGAATTGTATTTCAGGTGCAATTGTAACGCAGGGCTTAACGCTTGTTAGCGTTATTTTTTTTTAAAAAAATAATACAGTTCCTTCCAACAATAATAGACGTTACACAAATCTGTTAGTTGCAAAAACACGTGTCAATCCAAAAAACTGTTACAGGCGAGATTCCCACGAATACAAACGTTGACTAAGCCGTTAAAATTTATCCGTTACGCGTCGTAGTTTAACGGGTACAGAAGTTGTTGGATCCGTTACGTCAAAAGGACAGGTGGCAAGCACTGAACCGTTGGAAATAGAATCCATCAGTACATTCCGTCACTTTAACAGTTAGGGTATCAGTTACGCAGACGCAACGGGTGCTGGCTGTTTCAAAACAGTTAAGAAAACTGCCAGCTGGCAAACGGATAAACCGTTACTGCACAAAAAACACCGTTGGATATAGTGTTACAGTTAAAAGTTATTTATCAGTTACTGCACACTGTAACGGGTAGACCGTTACAGTAGATTGACACGCGGCACGGTATGATGGTATGTCTCATCCGTGGCAATAATTGCTGCAAACAGATGCATGTGTTGTTGTAATTATAATTACACCAACGACAGATCCGTTGCTGTAATTATCCCAACACTAACAATAACGGCGTCCCGCCAACGGCCACTCGTCGTTGTTTTTATTTTTTGCAACGGCCCACCGCCGTTGCTAAAAAGTCAATTTCTTGTAGTGTGAACCTTACGCCCCAGGGAGCAGCCTCCTTATCCAAACCAATTTCAACTTTGTAGTGCTTAAAGAAGTTATCAGCAGTCCAAAAGTTAGGAGGATTCGAGCACTTTGGAAACTTTTCATAGTAGTTCGATCTACCTTCCGAGCGAGCCACTCACTCGCTAATCAATCGAATGGAATTGCAGGTTAACTGCATCACACCTCGAGGAGGGGAAATTTGGGAATAAATCTCGTAAAACAAAGGGTTTTCTGGATTGTATAAAGGAATGGGAAGATCGGCGCCCAATTGTTCACCGATGACTGTAATCCGGCTAGCACTACAGTTATGTTTGAGAAGAAGATTAGGAGACAAGGAAACGCCGGCATCAAACTCCGTGTAAGGGAAAAGTTCTGCATTAAACCCAAGAAGCTTAGCTCTTTCATCCCAGGGAAGTTTAGGATCCACCATCTTTCTAGGAACAGTTTGTTCTTTAGAGACTACCTTCTTCTTGGGAGCCTGAGATACAGTAGCAGAAAAAATTAGTCCAAAGTAAGAATCATAAACAGAATGCAAAGGGAACCAATTAAAACTCACCATGATTAAAGAGAGAAGAATAAGGCAGGAAACTAAGACGAGAAAGAGCACGGAAGGATGAGAATTTAGAAAAGAAGGAAATTTGAAGAGGGAAATAAAGTCTCTGAGGGAGAAGACAGGTTTAAATAGAGAAAAAGTCTGAACTGGCATATCAGGTCAGAAGGTAAAAAACAGGGCGACGGTTTCGAAACATTCAAGGCTACTGTGTCAGTTATGGAATTAAAGACTGGACACGTGTCGAGGAACCTGGAACACCAGAAGTTTCCTTCTTCGAACATCTCTGATTTTCGAATAAGGAAAGAGACAAACTTTAGGGGGATAAAACCATCGAGACACGTGTCTGGATCTTAGAACAGAAGCAGGATGTCAGGCATAGAACCACGAAGCAGGGAACAGAGTCCGAGAGGATTTTGTACGGCAGTGAGTTGTCTTAATCAAATATCTGAAAAGGTGTGCATGTAGTGGAAGACAGCCTGGACGACATCAAAAAGAAATAAGTTCGATGACAGAAAACTCGTAGTCCTTGGTTGACATTCTCGAATAAGGAACATCGAAGTAATTACCTCGAGGACATCTCGAAGACCACCGACTTACTCGACAGCTTCTGCACCACCACGATTGTGTATTCTGTCTTATTAGCTGTAACCCACTTGTAACTCGATCTATAAAAGGCGAGCTCGAGCCCCTTTGTAGGGGTTGGATTCTTGATAAGTCTTTAGACATTTGAGTGAGACTAGGTTAGTATTGAATCTCCTCGGATCTTTGAGCACAATCTCCATGTAGTATTAGCCAGAGAAACACATTAAATTAAGAGAACAGATCGACTAACAGGCTTAGAATCACAATTTCCTTACCATCTGCGCCAGCCATTGGATTTGGTTAATCTGAGCGGCTGTGATTAAATAAAAAACACGCGGGTTTAAACTGAAAATCCACGACCCGGTTTAATATACCGAAACTTTATATTTATTTATTTATTCTCTCTCGTTCTTTCCTCTCAGTCTCTCTAGTCTCTATCTATATCTGCTCTTTCTGTTCTTGAAATCTCATCGTGAGTTACTCGAGTTAATTAGAGTTACTGAAGAGATGTTAGTCGAACAAAAATAAAGGAATTCTTCTAGCTTGTGCAGGTAGTTGCAATCAGTTGGAATTTAAATGACCTATTAATCATCCCAGGCAAA
Organism: Papaver nudicaule; assembly: GCA_023529015.1. Classification (NCBI taxonomy): domain Eukaryota; kingdom Viridiplantae; phylum Streptophyta; class Magnoliopsida; order Ranunculales; family Papaveraceae; genus Papaver; species Papaver nudicaule. The sequence continues at coordinate 6,419 of JAJJMA010176577.1, forward strand.
TGTGTGAGTTAGTGGAATTGCAAGATGAGTACAAACGAACCAAAGCCAACAAACTTGGATGAATTATTATTAGAGTTGGCAGAAATAACTATCTTTATCACAATTACACTCACAATTGCACTCCTTAAATAATACAAGCACTTCAGACAAATACAAAGAAACCAGAATTATATCAATTGCATCCACAAAACCCCCAAATTCCCCAAACCTAATTTTTTAAATTACAATCAAAGTCGGTCACTAAATAAAATCTCAAGGAAAGATGTATTATAATGAAGAAAACTCCATTCAAATACCTGCGTTTGATACAAATCAAGTTCAATGAACTAATTAAACCAAAAAATTAATTCTCAATTAACAAACTGATTTCTTAACAAAACCTAGCACTAAAAGTCTTTAATGCAAAACACTTGTTTTGATTTATCTTTTAAGATTCAGAAAATAATTTGGAACTACATCATGATGGGGTGGTAAGGGAAAGAAGGAAGGTCAGGGAGACTGGGAGAGTCGAGGAGGAAGGTGCGACAGAATAATGGAGAAGAAGAGAGAGGAGAAATTCTATAAAGTTTCGGTAAGTCAACAAGGTCGTGGATCTTCAGTTTAAACCTGCGCGTTTTTGTTTTAATCTTAGCCGCTCAGATACGCCAAATCCAATGGATATCGCAGGTGGTAACGGAACTGTAATTCTAAGCCAGATCGCTCTCTTAAATTAATGTATATTTGGATCATTACTTTGTCAATTATTATGCTTTAATCTTCATCAATGTAGTGCTTAGTTCATTTCGATATCTTGTTATACACTAGAATTGCTCTCTAAATCGTTGGTTGAACATATTGATCTATTGGTTGTTAGGTAAACAGATTTTATACCAACACAGTAGAGGTTCACATAGAGGATGTCTTTCCATCCTAGTCAGCTTTTACAAAATAAAAATGGATCTAATTTATTAAATATAAGAGATTTTTTTTTTTTTGTTAATAAAAAATAATATGATATCTAGCTAAAGAATAAGTCAAAACATTTATGGGTTGGAGAATGATTTTTTTTTTGTTCCTTGTATTTAGGGAACCTAGTTACCACATTAGATAGAGGATGCCTTTCACAATGTCACATAGGAAATATACACTACCACCATTGGAGAAGCTCTAATATACATACTTCTCTTGGGATTAAGACTAAGACAGATGTGAGGTATTTAAATCCATGAAAGCACAAAAAAACAAAAGTGTATCTTGGTATTAGCGGGACAGGAGGACCACTTTAGTCCTCCCACCTCAATTGTCATATGCATGAAGTATGTCACGGCAAATTTGAAAAATCAACTTGGAAGATTTGATCCGAAGTGTTTTAGTTTTGAGTGATCATATATAGTCTAAGCAAATAGAGTTTATACTTTAAAAACAATATTCATTCCATCCACTGAATTATGTCAAAGAATCCTGAGAAAACTTTTGCACATAGGTAATTCAACTAGAGAAACACGAAAGATGCACATAAATCTGTGAAGCACAAAGAAATTTACTAGTGATGGAGAATCCTGGAATATTACAAATACTTCACAGTTTTGTATAATTGCATATATATTTCAAGTTCAAGCTCAAGCTAGCAAAGATAATCCAACTAATATTGCATATAGGAGTCAAGAAAAGTAAATGACCACTGAACAAGCACAAGAAGAAACGTAAGCTTATTGCTCTGCAGTAAATGATTCACAGGACTTCAACTGCAACAACCGCCAGTTTGAGGAGGAGATTCGTCGTTCCCTCCTAATGTCCCTGGGACTACTCCATATCCCACTTTTATTATTCCATAGGACTCATTTGATACATCAAAGACACCATCCTGAGTCTTCTTGTATATTGTGGCAACTGTGCTTATGAACGCCTCCTCAACATTTTGAGCAGTCTTTGCCGAGGCCTCCATGAAAATCAATCCATTCTCCCTCGCAAATCGTTCACCTTCCTCAATGCTAACAGCTCTTCGATGTGCAAGATCAGACTTATTGCCAATAAGCATAATTGTCATGTTTGCGTTCGAATGCTGCCTTGCATCTTCCAGCCAGCTAGCCAAGTGATTGAAAGTTTCCCTTCTCGTGATATCATAGACTAGCAAAGCACCAGCAGCACCTCTGTAATAGTATCTCGTAATTGAACGGAAGGACTCTTGACCAGCAGTATCCCATACTTGCAGCTTTATCGGCTTGTTGTCAATTATCATCATTCTCGTCCCAAAATCAACACCAATGGTTAAGTCATGCACAGGACGGAACCGCTTGTCGGTAAACTGCAGAAGAAGGCATGATTTCCCAACTCCTGTATCTCCAATTATAATATACTTGAAGAGGTATGCATAAGACATCTCTCTTTTCGTTTTTGGAATTCCGAAAGTGAGACAATATGAACCTGAAGAAAAAGAGAAGGAAGAAGGTTTGTTCGATGAAAGCAACGGCTCCACCACTTAAATATCTCTTAACCTTTCTATTCACATTTTTCTTACGCGTATTATTATACCGTAACATGACTTCCCAAATTACAACCTTTCCAATTCTAAAAAAAAAAACTTCCCAAATCAAGAATTCTTTTTCATCTAGTAGTCATGAGTTATTATGGCTCCACTGTTCCATGGGGTGCAACGTGCATATCTAGAAGAGTAAAAATCCTACTGTAGCTTGAAAGAATTGGTATCTAAACATCTTACCAATGTCACTACAGAGAACATCAATAGCGTACGAGTAAAATGTATACGAAAACACAAATTAAAGATATGAAATCGATTAGTCTAGTTTTACACAAGTGAACGACTACGGTTGTGACGACGACGTGATCTTTGTTCCTTGTTGGGCACAAAAGCATCTCCATTGCCTTGGTCTGCATCTACATGATCATGGTCACATCCATTCAAGACCATGTCGTTAGGAACCTCAACAGTAGTACCGTTCTCATTAACATCATGCGGTACTCCTTTTGTCGATGTTGTCGAAGATGACGATGACATCCGAAACGCGGATTTCAATCCATTCATCAACTTCCAACCAAATGTTGTCCTTCTTTTCGGATTGTCATTAAGAGAAGACAACCTTTCTAGAGAAGGAGTGGAAACGGAAGATGAAGTCGACGAACAACCACCACCACCACCATTTCTTTCACCTCCTGATGACACAATATTACTGAACCGAAAACTTACCAATGAAGTTGACCCTCTTTCTCCTCTTTCAATCTTATTTTCTGACGATGGCGTATTAAACCGAAGACTCACAGACCTACCCGAACCAATTTCATTACCGATTTCTCTCCTCTTCTTCTCGGCATCATGATCACACAATACTTTCTTCATGCTCAGAATCTCTCTTTCTAACCTTTCAATCTTAGAACTCGTTGATTCAACAGATGCTTTGAGCTGAGCAGCTTGTCGGAGCGCAGCGTCTCTCTGGAGAATCATGCCAAGACTAAGAACTGCAGAATCTTCAGTTATCTCATTGTTTTCATTTACTTTCTTTGGTAACGCTTTCTTGTGTTGCTCCTGGTGCTGCTTGTTATTCTTCATTGACAGTGTGGAGCAAATTGAGTCACGAGTATTGAACTGTTCAATTAGCATTGCTCGAATTATGAACCTCAATGGCATCTGAGGATTTTGTACTGCATGAACGATTATGTTTGAAGATAACTTGTTGCAATCTATTGAACTGCAAATTTTGGTTTTCTCTTCTTCCCTTAGTTTCTCACAGTTTTCCTGTAAAATGAAGAACAGAGAAGTGTAAGCAGAGTGTAAGCAGAGTGTAATCAGAGTGTAAGAACTGAAGAGTCCAAAATCAAACGAATTTACCTTGAAATAAGAGTCAACGATTCTGTAGAGAAGGTCATGACTACGAGTAAGCAGATAATGCATAGAATCGGCGATCAATTCAAAGTCTTCAACGTTCAAAGAGCTGACTTCACCCATCCAACCACAAATACCGTTATTCCCATCCATCAAATCCAATGATTCAATACACCTACTAGCTAGTAACGCCGTTTCCTCGGCCTCAGGAAGCAAACCCAAACAAGAACGGAGAATAATAATGGCGTAATCCTTGTTAACAGTAACAGCTTTAGAAAAATACGACTCTGTTTTAAACTTTAAGTTCTCTTCGCCGTTAGTGTTATCCTCGTTCATATCTAACAACTCGGTTGCAATTCTAAGTGCAGCCACATTAAACGGTGTTATAACGATGTACGAAGTGTAACAGAAATCTGCTACTGTAGAGAATGTTTCTGCCGTTATATTCAACGGTGGAGTGAGATTAATAACGGAGGCTTCCTTTAATTCTCGTTTTAGATATCCACTTTTCGATACCAGAGGATCCTATGGGAACAAAATGCAGAAATATTAAATACCCTTCTGTCTGAATAGTGAAAATATTAACTACTGACCAGAAATTGTTTAATGGCCGTTGGATGACAAAGATTTGTTTCGATATACGTGGGAATTAATTTTTAAACGGCTTAAAACATCAATGTTCATGGTAATATCACAATAATCATGATTCATAAAGTATACTAGCGGCATATGTCATCACTACTCATAAATATGCATACAAATTCTCTGAAAATGCCTTCAAATTCCACCAAAAAGAGTTATTGGGGTTTTAAGTGGTGAACTGTGATGAGTTATAGACATGCAAAATTTCTTCACTACTAAGAATGAAGAAACGTTTGAGTTTTTGATAGACTGATTAGTGTCAAAAAAACGTATGGTAAAATGCATTAATGTTTGTAAAATCAAAGATCCTCAGAAAAGTAGAAGATGGTTAGAACTTAGAAGAAAATTGGCTTACCTTGTGAAGATGAAAGCATTGATCCTGAACTTTGATCAAGACATCAGTTTGGAATCCTGTTGCCAGTGACCTTGATTAAAGAAATGCAACAACAAAAAAGAATTAGAAGAGTACAGATACTATTGATTGATTATTTAAGATCATATTATTTAAATCAAAACAAGAAACTTAAAGAAAATATAAAATAAGAGAAAACATTAATATAATCTTACCAAGCTTGTACTGTGTTATCAAGGCTTGATGGTAGATGAGTAGAAGGAGTGAGCAAAAGGGAAGAAGAAGTTGAAGCAGAAGAAGGAGAAGAAGAATCATAATATCCGTCTTCTACTTCTACCTGATCTTCTTCTTCGTAAATGGTTTCTACTACCTCTAAATCTTTCCAACCCCTCATTTCTTACTCGCTGCTCTCTGGATAGATTTTCTAAAATATGGTTTACCAGAGAGATTTTTTGAATATACTGTATAAGTTAGGTTGTCTAATTCATATAGATGTTCATGTACAAGAGAAGAGGTGGAGTATGTTAATAGGGGTTGGGTTGTTAATGAGAGGGTTTAGGTTGGTGCATTTAATGAGGGCATGTGAAGAATCATAAATGCTATTGCCAACATTCACTTCCATTCCATTTTCATTTTTTTCCATTCCAAAATTTGGTTCCTTTTGGATTTCGGGCTTGAGAGGTTAATTTTGGATAGTTGGATTTGCTGGTTTTTAATTATGGGAAATATTTATTGGGATCGTCTCAAATCGGTATATTATACGGGGAAAAGATAAATCACTTTTTTTTTTGAAGGCAAGGACTGCATATATTAACTAAATAACATTACATGAGTTTTTACAACTTTGATAAGATGTTTCCCAAAAACAGAAAGTAATCAACATCAAATCAACTTCCCCAGAGGTTGTAATGCTTGTAGTTACTATCGGTGTCGAAAAGCTGGTCGAGTGTGATAAATTAGATCGAGTCCATGAAGTCGAAAGCCGGATGATCTCAAAACCAAAACATTGTGTTGCCATGCATCCAAGATTGACAGCAACTGGCCATTGACAACAACGGCCGGACGTAATGTATCCTTTAAGGCAAAAAGGAATTACCCCATAATAATGAAACCAACCATCTTCCTCATCCTGCCAGAACTTCATATGATTGATACTAATCCATATCAGACCTCTAAATTTCATGAGCTGAAATAGTAGTTGAAATAGGACACCGTCGATGATGCAAAGAAAACTAGCTAACCTAAAAGCATGCATAGTAATGTTACTAATATA
>JAJJMA010176583.1:0-15684 GCA_023529015.1 Papaver nudicaule
CATGCTTTAGACGTATTCACCGTTGCATTTACCATCATGGGGTTCGCTATTTTCTTTGCTCAATTTAGATTTTGTTAAAGAGAATGATGAAGCTTGTCTTGGAGAGGTTTTGGTTGGTGGTTGTTGTGAATTGAGCAAGTTGAGATAAGTATAAACTGACATACCTGCAAGGGCTGCTGTCGCCCCACAGATACTAGTAATGCCAGGATTTGAACCGAATATGAGAAAGCCTCCTAGAAGGATCACACACGTTTTGAACTGCCCAAGAACAACATGAGTGGTTGCTGAGGTTGCCCTGTAAGCACAAAGAATGATTGCCTGCTTCAATATCATGTGACTATCTAGTCTTAAAACTACACTAGATGACAGATGGAAATTTTCTTTTCTGCCTTAACGATACAAGTTAACAGATGAGTAGATATGACTTAGATGACTCACCCCAGTGCCAAAGCACCTGACCACTGAAGTAAAAACCCGAGGACAGCTGATACCAAAATAGCAGATGTGTTATTACGGTTCCAGTTGAAGGAGAGGATACCAGGTGGATCAAGCCAAGGCATTAAAGTCACCAAGAAGAGCAAAGTAATCGGCGTAGTTTTCCACATTAATCTGCATGCCAAAAACAATCAAACGTCATATCAGCACATATAATACAACAAAATTATTAGCACAGGTTATAAAAATACTAAGAGTTAGATAGAGACAGGTAAAACAATAATAGAACAAAGTTATTAGCTCAGCTTATCAAAATACAAGAGTTGTATAGAGACAGATAAAACAATGGTCAGACAACAGAGACGTACGCCAAGGCAGTCCAATTCTCCTGCTGTTGTAAGTTGGACCATAGGATTTTATTGACAGCACTGGGTACTATCCATGCCAATGCTATACACGCACCAAAAAAATGGAATTGTAGATCTGTAACAGTAGCCACAGCTACACCAATAGACACAACGGCAAGAGCTAATACCTGCAGAGATGTAGTGATGAGGTTTTAGAATGGGAATATTAAAAACCATTTTACACCGGCAAAAATATAGGGGGTTGCTCCTATACCCTTGCAGAACCAAATGGGGCCGGTTTCACTGGGGTCCAGTTCCATATATTCAAGAAGGGACATACTATGTTCTGGTCGGGGTAAAAACTGAATGAAAATTGGCATCCCATAGAAAACGTAACCAAGATAAACATTGAACACATTATACTTGATAAAAATTTCTTGCATTGCGAACATAGCCATCAATCTGGCCTTGGGAGAGCTAAGAATCCTTTAATTTTTGCCATTATTTTAGTAAATTAAGAACCCTTTTATTTTATGACTTTCAGTCATTCCCGCATGCCTTGTTGTACTTGACCTATCAAGGTCAGTCTTTCCCACATCAACAAAGTGACCACCATAACAAAGGAGTATGCTGTACAACTTTGTAAAGACTGTCATTGTGTAAAGCAAGTACCTTTTGGCAAGAAACTCTTTTTCTAAAGAACACAAATTCCGCAAGAACGATTGTTGGAGTTACAGCTATCTTAGCCATCTGATAAAAACCCACACTGAAAAGATCGGCATTAAAATTGTGTAACTTGAAATATTAATACCAAGTGGGTGAATAAACATAGAAAATCTCACCTATTGTATTTCAAGCTCACATTCGCAAGCCCATTGGAGAGAGACATGACAATGCCGAGCGAAAGCAAAGAAGTAAATGGAGTTGTCTTTGAAGGAGGTGATACAGGAAGCAGCGAGAGGGCTTTAAGTATTGCCATCAAGAACCAGCTCAATAAGTAGTGGATAAAGGTGAGGAAGATAGGATAATTGAATCCAACTTTTCCAAGCACCTAAACAACAAAATGAAAGGCTTATAAGTTGATAGAAAACCTAGTTACAGAAAAAAAAAAAAAAAAGGTGTAAAGGGACTAACCAATTTATTAACCAAGATAATACCCACTGAAACCAAGAAATTGAAGGTAAGTGCAACAGTTGGACCACATATTCTTTGTTGTTGTCGCTTTGCACCATCAGATGTACGTAGCTCATTAAAAAGAGAAGCTCTCAAGTCTTCAAGTGCTCTTCCTAAATATATATACTTGGTCAGAAAGAGGAAAAACAAAAGAATGTACTAGGATCGATATTCAGCTTTCAGGTTCTCCGAATTTTGAAATCTTTTCTTCTAATCAAGATGCTCATATTGATCTGGAGATGTAAGAATTAGGTAGTTTTGAGACAAATAAGTAATAAGAATACAGCCACTTGATTTCAGACTTGTAACGCCTGAAAAACAAAACCATTCTATTTGGTCTATGCAACAAAGCTGAAAAGTCCTATCTTTTGTTATGTCTTGCTATCTAAGAATGAACCAAGTTTGGAGAAACCCAGAGTCCTGACAAACAATAAACAACCACACTGCAAGGAAAACAAAGTAATAAACAACCACACTGCAAGGAAAACAAAGTTCTAGATAGAAAAAGGGTAAAAAATACGGGACTGAATTATAAGATAATCAAGTGACATGAACTTTTCTGCTCAATTAACAGAAACAGAAATTAGTTCCTATGAATCCCGACTGTATCATACAAAAGAAGTTATCTATAACAATCAATTTCTTTCAAAATGATATATGTTAAACACAACTCCAAGTATAGTTACTCTTGTCAATAGTAAATACTCATTTATAACAAAACAACCAGATAACGAAGCCGTAGCTGGATGGAATTCACACTGCAAAAAATCAGTGTCGTGTTATTCCTTCTCCGTAACAGGAGAATACGCACTACCAAAAAGAAAAAAGGTAACAGAAGAATTCTATGGCTTAATATCTAACACCAAAAAGTCATGTAGCAAAACTGCCTTATATAAGAGGACTATATGGCCATTGAACAAGTTCAGGGTAGACCTCCATCTATTACCTCGCCTAGATTCAATGATTCAAACATGGAATTCCCCGTCGTAATAATCTATAGAATAAATGTGGCAAATTATAATTCTGGATAGGTTTTCTTAACTACAAGTCAAAGATATTGGATAACAGGACAAGAAACATCGATTATCACTTCAGGGCAACCAACATTTCAAACAATCGTAATCATTCACATTTAGCAGGGGATCTTAAATGGATTGGAACTGAACATATTACCCTAATTTCTCTCTAATCTGAACTACAAAAAACAAGTTCTCAAAAAGTACACATACTAAATGCTTAGTTCACTTTGAGCCCTTGAATCAAACAAGGCTGAAATAAAACCCTTAAATCAAACCTATCCAACATCACCTAACATTCAAGCAACAAATTGCTTTAAAAAGCACAACATTTCCAACCTGAGTATTCAACAAAAACACCCAAAACCCATTTCTATAATTACTTCAAAAAGCATATAAATTGCTCTGGATCCACATTTGAACTGTTTTAAGCAAGCAAAATAGTATCTTTATCCCCAAAATCAATAAAGGAACAGCATTGGGGCAAATTCAAACCAAATCAATGAACACCCACAACCCCTTTACTCCAAAAACAAACAGAAGAAGTTAACAAAGAAGGAATCAAGTATACCTCTTTCGCCAGCATCACTGTCTTTACGTTTGAGTATCTTTCTAACATCTTTCCTGAACAAGTAAGTAAACATCTTTTCTACTACACAGCATTCTCCAGAGGCACAACCCAGAAAGATTTAAAGTTAATGGGGGTGCATTAGATTAGTTGAGAGAAGTGGAACAGGTGAATACAGTGTGTGTGTGAAGAGAAGTGTTAGTAGAGACAGAGAAATGAGAAAGAGAAAGAGAGAGAGAGATGGAGACAGACACGTGGGATGAGTGAGTGAAGAAGACGAAGGTTGATAGTGAGGGACTGAAAGAGAAAGAAAGAGAGAAAGAGTGAGGGAGGAAATCACGCGCAAAAGTAGAAACTAGAAAACAAGCCGACAGTTGATGAGTGGAACAGGAATCAACTGATGATGATGACCAAGTAATGTGTAAGAAAGAAAAGAAGTTTTAGATTTTTCTGGTTTTTGGGAAATCAGAATATTGAACGGTGTTTTCGGTTATTTGTTGACGCAGTCCAGAACGCAAGTGTACAATACCCATTAAAAGCGTCACAATGCAACTAGTTGCTTAAATGGTAAACCAACGGTTAACTTTCAAAATGGTAAAAGGGGGTGTTATACATTTTGGAATTCGATTGTTTTTGGTAAAAATGCAGAGCCTTATAAGAAGAACACGCCACCAAAAAATTAGCTTCAAATTTCTTGTCGTTTAAAAATTATAATTAAAACGACGCTACAATGTCAAAATATTGTCGTTCTAAGTATGTAATGGGATCTTCCCTCTTACTTGTAAGACCATCTCGCTGGGTTGTCCCAAAAACCACACTATCTTCTTCATTTTGAAGTAGGATTTATTTCAAAACTGCTAATGGGGGGACAGGATTTGGAGGGGGTCTAAACCAAGGCAAACTTTTTTTTGTCTTATATGAATTCAGTCCCCCCCGCCAAATCATGTCCCCCCATTAGCAGTCTTGATTTATTTGAACAAGAAATTTTACTAGTACGGGAAATACTTTCAAAACACCCTATATTGAAGAAAAAAAAACTTGACCAACCGGCACACAATATGTCATGTGCACTCCAAATTTATTTAATGCTTGAAAAATTATAGTTTTATCCTTTTAAACTTCACAACAAACTAAATGATGTTTCCACTTTATTTTCTACACACGACAAACTAAATGTCATTTTGTCTTCAATAGAGATGGCAACGGGTTGAGTTGGAGCGGGTTAAAGCCGGGTTTGCGCGGGTCACGGGTAATGCAGGCCCAAGCTTGTGGGTTGAGATTCTTTGCGGATCGTCATTTCTTCAACCCTAACTTGCGACGGGTTAGGCTTGCGGACTCACGGGTTAGCCCGTGTAATTAATATCAAATTTTTAAATTAAGTTTCTTACATTTTATGACAAATTATAAGGCTAAAAATGGTAAAATAATACAAATTAACACTAATTGCATTATAAAAATTAAAAAGAACATTAAAAATTGTAAAATTGTATTAATTTTACACTAATTGCGGGTTCACGGGTTCAGCTTGCGGGATGAGATTATCAACGGGTTGGCATTTTACATAGTCGGACTCCTGCTCACTCCGCTTACCGGAGATATCTTGGTATGTAACAGACATAGTCAGTTGTGTTGTTAACTAACTGATCAGTAGTGTTAGAGCATGCTCGATCAACTCCACCAGGCGTTGGTATGTTAAGCTTGGTTGTCATAATTAAGTGTTCAAAACTCGTACACTTGAACATGTCTACTAATAGTGAGACTTCACTAGGTTAGACCTTTAGGTAGACGATGGCTGGTACATCTGGAAGATTGATCAAGAACTGAAGACGAATGAAGAACAAATGACAATATCCTCCTCCAGCAAAAAGGTTAGTCCTTTTAGACACATTGATTCCAGTGGTCCTCTACTCTGAGCTGAACGATTACTCTTTAATCGAAGCTTTTGACTGTTAGTATTCGACAGTGTCAATGAACTCTCTTTTCTTGAGTTCCATGACTAGAAAGCATTTTTAAATGGAGTCTTCTTCTTATACTCCATTACTGCTTTCCTCGAACCAATTCAATACAAGCTTTTGGGAGCTTTGTATTATGAATAGTGTTTCATGGTGAATGGCTTTATGAAGTTTATCTTCATTTCCTGAATGCCTGCATTAATATTGATAAGAGTTTTCTAACTCGACTATATTGTGCATCCAGAGTGCTGGTGATTTTTCACTTAGCAACAAAGCCAGTTTCTAGTTTTCTATAGACTAGAAATCAATCACCATGCAAAAGAATTGATTAACATTGCTAGGTATCGATTTTCAATGCTAGGATTCGATTTCATATCAATCCAGTATAGCTTGGATCGATTACCATTGGATAGGTATCGATTTCCATGGCAAAGATTCGATTCCCTTGATTGGTAATCAATCTACTCAAAACCTGGATCGATTACCATATGGTGAATTCAATCTCCCTTAAGTTAGGAATGGATTTCTGCTTTTAGAAATCGATCTCTTAATTAGTACATCAAACACCAATGCCATAAATCGATCTACACATTATATGGTATGCATTGCACTAGTTTGTAATCAATCCACTCATAGATTGTGTATCGATTTCACTAATGTGTAATCAATTCACTTTAAGAAGTGTATCGATCTCCCTAATTAGAAATCAATACACTTTACACAAGTAATCGATCCTTTTATATGACATCAATCTCCTTGTCCACATTTCATTTCTTGCACTTGCAAATGGAATGTGAAGACTATTCATTAATCATACTATGTACTTCAATAATCTAATCTTGAAAGAATTATTTGGTTCAACATGGTCATGAAATTGTGCATTCATGCAAGAGTTCATTATATTATATGATACAATAAGGCAAACCTTCGACTTGCAGCAGTGTTTTATTGCTTAGATTAATTTGAAAAGGTCCAATCCTTCCATCTTGATCATTCCTTTTGGAATCTAGATTCAAGTGAACGACAACATTCAAAGCTTATGTTGTCATCATGTTAACTTTGAAAGAAGTACTTTGATACTAGGCGAAACCGGTTTTGTCCCAGAAATCGAGTGTCAAGTAGAACCGGATTCTATGAATGGTTCTCACATAGAGTATCAAGTAATCCAATGTTGCATTAAATGAAACTTTGTGTTTTTTATGTTTTTCAGCATTTGAAGTCAAAGGAAGTTAAGTTCGCATTAAATGCCTTTAATGCATAATTGAATGCACATTCAATTCTCTTTAAGGTTTCGAATTTTGCCTTTGCAAAACAATGCCTTAGTCGAAACACTATAAAAGGAGATATATTTCCTCCTTGAATCTTTGTCCTTCTAACATTTCATTTTGTTAGAACACCAACTTAGAGTTCTTCGAGATGTATCTCGTTGTTAACAAAGTGGAGATTGGAAAGGCTTCCAACTGGACCAAGAAGCCTAGGAGCTATCATATTGATAGTAATCCGACCATCTCCATATCTACATAGTTTACTTTGTTTATTCTATGTCAATGCTTTTCTAATATCATTGACACTCAAGGTGCATTGTAGAGTTTCTGGAACTAGACTTTCTATCGACCTGGATTTGTAAGCGAAACGCTGATTTCGTGTGCCAAACAGATAGACTCTAGAAGTGGAATCAAGTTGTTTATTTGGATTTATTTATATTGTTTAGTTTCTTGATTTTCATCAAGAACACCTTTGTATCCATTTAAGGACTTGATAGTCTCTGGGACATGAACAAGTAGTGTATTGATTAATATCATACACATAAGAGACTTGTTCAAAATCAAGTAGTTTATTGATATAAACATAATAGGCTTGATTCAGTATCAGAGAACCAACACAAGTTAATTGTGATAAATTGGGTTGAATACCATTATTGAATCTACAACTTTGGTTCCATACCGTATTGATTCATTGTCTCGGAAGGAAACATAATCGTCCAATTGGAGGTCGGGTGGAGATAGTATTCACGAAGGACTGTGAAGCAACTCTTGAATTGGAGGTTCAAGGGATTACATGTGCGGGATCACTTTTGTGATTTGAGACGCAGGAATATTGAGGGGTAGAATTTGATCGTCGTTAATTGGATCAAGTTTTTTAGCCATCGTGACCGAAGTCTGATAGTAGGCGTGTATGGTGTATTAATTCTTAAGAGTATTCATTTTTGTCTGGACGAGGTCCAGAGGTTTTTCTGCTGGATTGCAGTTTCCTCGTTAACAAAATCTTGTGTGTGATTTACATCTCTGCATTATATTTGTTTATCAATTATATCACTGTATGTTAATAATTCCTTTTTGTAACTAGTATTAATTCCCGCTTGTGTGAATTGATCAATAAAAAAAGAGACTTTGATAAATCAACCTTAATTCCGCAAAGGTTGTCCAAAGTTATTTTATAGGTTGTTGGGAAAAAGGATTTGGTGGTGTACTCGGTACCCTCGCCTTTTCAAGTAGTACTAGATCACTGAGAGGTATGTCCTCAGTGATCCCTATAAAATAGAGACCCTCGACCTTCGTAAAGGGGATCCCAAGTTATTCATATCAATACAATTAGAACTTTAACTCTATCTTGTCTTCCTTACTTATGTTAGTTACTTGGGTGTATTGTCTATTATTCTAGCAACTACATGTGATGGTAGTGGTGACTATGATAAAGAGATACAACATGTGATACTGGTGGTCGGGGTGAGAAGTGGTGGAAAAATAAAAACGAAAAATAGAAAATGATACAGAATATTTAAAAACTTAAACCTTGACTCTTTAAATATATTTTGGAATGGATGCCCTATTCATTTTTGGGCTGAATATTGGTAAAATTAGAGTAAAAGAGGGGTAGTATAAATAAGGGATGAAAACACAAAAGAGAGGCTGGAAAAACGAAGACCCGAGTAGAATCACATCTCTAAGATGGAAAATATGTAACATGCTCCATTTAAAGAAAGCTATTACTCCAAGTATAATTGAAAATGCATTTGTTGAAAAAGATTGCTTGATTTCTTATCTCATGCAATATTCCATTGGTGTAGAATGGTAGGTTTGAATATCATCATGAGCAACCATTCAAAAGGAATTATAAGAGTTCGCTATTATAAGAGTTTGCTACCAAAGATTAAAAAAAAAAGGTGTTACTTTGCATATTAGCGTTGATATTGAATGGAAATTTGTTCTACAATTTAGTTTATTTCCCCTAGAAGTAGTCCATCTTAAAAACTTATCCATTCAACTTATTAAAATTACCTTCATCATTTTGTCCAAGTGTCTCAGTTGTCTTCATTTCCGATATTTACTTGTCATGATTGTGATACAACATCACATATTGTTTTTTCACATTATTATTTTCTTTTGATTTATTGTTCTGATAAAAATTAAACTATATCAAGAACAATATACAAACATATATAATCTTTTGTTTTTCTTCGATAGGAAGAAATAAATTTATTAGACTAAAAAAAGATGTAAAGGATTTACCAGATGTGGAAAATAAAAAGAGAATATAAAACTAATAGCAAACAATTGCCCAATCTAAGTTACTTCTGTTAGGGCATTGTCCGGTCAAACCCACTAGCGTTGGTATGTCAAGCTGGTTGTCAGTTGTAGTGTCAAAACACAATTCTTGATTTAGCCTACTAGAGTTTAGATTTCGGAATTGGGATATAGACAAAGTAATAGAGACCTTGAAGACGAAGACAGTGGATATAAAGAAGACATCGAAAAATTTTCATCGACAAAAGGTTAGTAGGAGTTATGACTTTTATGGAAATTCTTTTATTCTACCTATTCTATCTTTCGAAATAGTCGGCTATTTTAGTAGAGTTGTAGCGATTGAGATTTTGTATTCTTGTCTACATAAACATGAGTTATGTTAGTATTTGTTCCCACAATACAAAGGTTACAAGATGCATGAAATAGATTCGATACCCTTTCCAGTGCAATGGTTTGCTTGCAAATCACATGTAGGAAACAGATGAATCTAAAGGAACACTCTAGAGCAGAGTTCAGTGGATCATAACTGAGGGCGTAATAACATGTCTAAGTACTGGCCCAGCCCAGAACTTCCAGCGGATCCAGTTAAACCATAATCTAAGCGACGGCGGTTCACGAACCGGTTCGTGAACAGTAGCACCAAAAATTTCTTCTGTGTCTCAAAACGTTGATCTGTACACGTACATCTACGTGAACACCAGATTCAATGGATTTGGCCTGAATTCAGACAGACGGTTCACGAACCGTCCACTTGGATTTTCTGCGGGAATTTCACACGGGTTAAACATCTGACTCCTTTATCTCTTAGTTTGTGCTTATCAGAATATCTTTTGTGGTCCATCTAATGAATCTTAATGAGTCAATAAGATAAAGATTATCTCTGGTCTGTTGGATATCTATCTTGAAGTGTTTTTGAGCTAACAAAACACTTGGCAGATTAATGTTAAAAGATTTCCAATTGAGATATATCTAGGGTTTCTTTGTGTGCAAGCCAAGTAACGGGTTCGTTTATACAGGCACTTGCTAACTTGTAGGTTAAGAAACTAGTTGTTTTATTCTAAGCAACCTATCTTATTGAGTGCTATAAATAGAGGGTTAAAGAACGAAAACCACAAGCATCAAGCATACGTGAAGTTTCTCGGTGGAATTGATCGTAAACTCTTTGCACTTCGGTGTAAGCTTGTTGTGGTATAGTCATCCTATATTAGGTAGCAGTTCCTTTGTGGGATTTACCTAACGATTATAAAGACTTCTCTTGAGAGTTAGGAAGCACAGGTAGGCGATAACATACCTCTGTGGTTGTTAACAGATTAACATATAACCTTGGTAACCTGATCACGTTCTTGTCTATTTTATAGTCCTTCTCTTCTGCAATAAGGCTATTCAAGAACTGATACGTTACATACAAGGTTGAAGGAAGCAACGCACGGCTGCACTCGGTGTTGTAAGACCTAGTTAGCTCCAGTTGTATAAGTTTCTTAAGTGATTCTTTTTACAACTGAGATAGAGACAAGTTGGGCATAATTTACTCGGTTTACTTGTCAGCCCCCGCTTGTAAGTAGATTTCCGTATGACCTGGAGAAATCCGAAGGAAGTCACTTTACATATGTTAAACTGAAGAGGACAGTTCGAAACATACAGTCAGTAATTAAGGTTGCAAAGCCGGTATTGTTGACATAAGCCTTTAACAGCGGATAAAGAAACTCCTAGACCTGTAAAGGACGTCAGCTATGGGAATCAAGTGTGTGATGATCTACTTGGTCGCGAAAGAGTCTTATGCGCGATAGAGACTCTATATGTTTATCTCTCCCACTTTTCAATTATTATAATGGATTGTGCCACTTCTAGTACTCGCCAAGTACACTTAGCTTGAGGAAGAATTAAAGTTTTAAACTCATGCATTTGAATTTGCGAACCCAAAAGCTTAGATTCACGAACCTAAAAGCTTTGATTTTGGAATAAGCCTTGGCTAAAGTTCTTGTCAACTTTTATTAACTTCAGTTTGCGAACCTAGTCGATGTGACTTGGTCAGAGACGGTTCACTAGTCTGTGAACTAATGTGTAATGGTAATTCTTTGGCTATATTAAGTACATTCATTCTTTGATTTTGAGGCAATCTTTTCACACACTTGATTGGCACGTGTGAGACAATTCAGTGTGAAAAAAGATCATGATTCTTTATTTTTCTAGATCAATCTTAATTAAGTTAAGTGGTGGTCATAAACTAGGATGTTGCAACAATTAACAATCATCTTAATGGAGGAAATTCTGTTAACTGTGGAAAGACTCTTATATTTAATAGATTCAAAGTTATTGTTATAAATAATTTACTTAAAATAATTACTTGTAAGCTATTAATATTACTAGTTTGAATCGAAGAAAAGAAACTCAATGCAAGGAAAGATCTATCAAAGGTAACAAGTTTTCTTGCAACCCAAGAGAGTTCTTCTCCTTCTTGTGCATTGCTAAAATACTTGAGCATCAAGTAATTTATACTCATTGAATGATATAAATAGAGGAAGTTATGCAACGCTACAAGAAAGTCCCTTACACGATGAGTAGAATTAGTTTCATTTGTCGCCCTTCCAAACCTTGTGTTCTTCGGAACTAAGTTCGACTTAGAATACTTCACTTGGGGATTTGTAAAACACAATTTTGGCCTATTGTAATTGATAATTCGTTCTTGTAATCTTGGTTACCATTTAGTTCTTGTCTATTCTACAGTCCTTATTTTCTAATATTAGGCCACTCAAGAACAGTTGATCGTTACCACTTTGATTGAAGAATTTCTCTTATGGTGCGTTTGGATGCAGGATTTTAGAGGTGGGAATCATGAGACCAAGGGATTTGGTAGAATTATAAATCCCTCGGGCCGTTTGTTTGCCAAAATCCCATGTATTCATGTTTCCCCTGGGAATTACTTTCCTAGCAAATCCTCCAGATCGAGTAACACCACCCCCCCTGTTATTCGCTTGGAAACTTTCCAAGGGATTTGTGGCCCCACCAAAGTTAACCCTAAAATTCCATATAAAATCCTTGTTTAGTTAACTTTCCCCTCCATATTTCAGCTCCTCCCGCCATCATCCCCGCCATATTTCTCCTATCTTGTTGAAGCCGCATATTAATGGGTTTTTCCTCTTTTTTTGATTACATATTAACGTCGGTTCTTTTGACCAATATTTTTTGTTTGTTTATACATATCATAGATCTCCATTTCTATAGCTTTTTCGATTTCTTTTGTTGGATCTTGTTTTAAAGATAGTGAGGCTAGAGCCTAGAACTGCATGCTATGGTTTTGTGTTTTCCTGAGTTGTACTGTTTTTTCCTTGGTTTGTTTTGATGTTGATTATGTGAACATGTATATATAGATAAGGAACTGTGTTCGTATATTCAAGTACTGTTGTTTCTTTTCCTTGTGTGTCTATTATATAGTTCACAGTGATGTATTTGTACCTAGCTACGTTGTCTGTGTAAGTTTTCTAATGCTTGTTTGATGTTGAGTATGTTCTTATATTCCGATGGAAATCTCCTTTGTAAGTGTAGGTTGATTACGTTTTCCTTTAACAAAATTTTCTTAGTTTGCCAAACAGTACATGGAATTTCAAAACAGGGGGATTTGTGTAAATCCTAGGTTTGCCAAACAGTACAGGGAATTTCAAACATATGATTTGACAGTTTCCAGGGATTTTTTCATGAGTTACCAAACACGCCAGGTGTTTACATAAATTCCGGGTTTTATAATCCCCTGGAATTATAAATCCCTTGGAAACGTAAATTCTGCATCCAAACGTACCATTAGATGTTGTATGCGCGTTAGCCCTTTGAAAAATCTACAAGATATCGCTCTAGGAAATTTAGATTGATCTTATTAGGTAACAAATTCGATCTAGGTATCTTTATAAGCTTTGAAAAGAATAAAATCCTAGACGAATGAAAAAGAACTTCCGGTTATGATCTAAAGTTCCACATTCCAAAGCCTTAAAAGTATTCACTGTGGGTTAAGGAACTCCTAGGCTTGTAAAGGATGCCAGTCAGGGGAATCAAGTGCGTATGATCTTGCTACATTCAAGAGACGTAAGGGACACGATTGCGGATGAATCACTTGTAGGTAGGTTCGGTCTCAACTGCACCCCAGGGTTTATCCGCTGGATTGTAGTATCCTCGTTAAACAACTTTGGTGTAGCCGCTAGAAATTTACTAGGCTCAACTACCCCGAGAAATTTCTACTCATGTGCACTAAACTCGTATCCTAAAGATAGTACTCCACTGTTTGTGGTTCCGCACAAGGATAGAAAAGAACAAGTAGAACACTAAGCTAAGACCAAGACAAGATAGAAGAACTCCTTGCTATATTAAAATCATTAACCGAGACCGGAATCGATCGTCCCCTCCCCTCTTTCTTAAGGGAAGTGGTCCTATATTTATAAAGATCACTGAGGACATACCCTCAGTGATCCAATACTACTAAGCTGGATGTACCAGTTACAAGTTGTGGCGTTTACATTTGGACCTTCCCTGCGGAGCGTAGAGTGGATACTCCGCTGAGAGGGGTCCGCTTGCATAAACTGCCTTACATCTCCTTGCGGTGGCTAATAGTCATAGGGTGTTGCGCTGGTCTTTAGGGTACATATGAAATATGGCACCACAATCTGCCATGTTTTTATGAACCTCTGGATGATTAACTGCGAAGGTTGTGTTGATCTTCTAATGTTTTTGCGGATGACTCTGACTTCCGTTGGTGTAGTCATTCCTTAATTAGTCGGTTGTTGCTGATGGATCTGACTTGCGTTAGTGTAGATGTGTACCTTTCTGATGTGCGATGATGCAGACATTTCTTTTTCTCTGCTGTATTGATGACGATTGCTGATGTGTTTCATCGATTGATGTGCCGAGGGTAAATATGGATTTTTACCTGGGATTTTGATGCTCTATAAATTGCTGGTGGTCAAGCAGTTGTTTCGTCATCTCTTCCCCGATTTTTTTTTCTTTTTCCTTTATTTTCAAAAAGGTATTTAATTCTTCATTTCTTCTTCAATGACTGGTGATAAGGCTTCTGCTGCTGCTGCTGCTTCTCGTGACTCTAATGACTCTCCAAGGAAAGATCCTACTCCTACTGGCTGGGATTCCAATGAAGTCCCCCTGGACTCCTACGTTCCTGAACGACCGGCTGTTGCTCCTGCTCCCTCTGTCTTGCTTCCTTTCCTGAATTCTGGTGGCGTTTACGTTTCCGTATGTCTTTTCATAACCTTCTTTGATTTTTGCCGCTCTTTAATTTCTTCTCCGCTGACTGCTTCTCATTCTTTTCTTCGTAGGATCGTCTAGAAAATGTTCTTCTTGTGCACGCCCTCCAATTGTTTCTCATATCCTGGGACAATTGTGGGCTCTTGAGGCTGAATTCTCTGTTGTTGTTTTTTTTCGTAATAAAGATGCTGCAAAGTTTGCCTGGTGTGAATGTGAGGCTGCTCTCGCTCGGACCGTTGATATTGAAGATATCTCCACTTGTAGATTTGCGCAGAAAAAGGCTCTCCGCAAGCTTGGGCTGATGAGGACGCCTTCGTCCGGGTTGCTGAAGAATATACGTTGACTCGTCTTTATTGGGTTTGTATGCTGAAAGTGCGTGAATTTTATTTCATTTTGTAATATCTGTATTATCGATATGTACGCTTCGACCTCTTATTTTTCTTAAGATAGATTAGCTTTATCCTCCGCTGGTTCCCCCTTGTTCTTCCAATTACCTAATATAATTCCTGCAAAATAGACAAACTTGATGTCAGACTCGATGTCACTTTAAATCCGGTTCCGTCTTGTGTAGACCTCAGATCATTTATTATCCCAGGGCGTTGGTTATCCTATTGTGCCCTTATTCAGATCAACAAGTAACCTTGTAAGGATTACACATCACTGGAGAGCATTCTCCCCTTGCTCCCGCAAATGTGGTATTATTTATCCTGCCCCTTCCGTCTAATACGGGTGTCTCCCTAGATCGTGATGACATTCGGTACAGTCGGGTATCTTCGCCCATTTGCTTTTAGAGGACTTCCTGCTTGCCTCCTTACACTGCCGTTAAGGAGGATTCAGAACAATGAGAATTTTCTTTATTTATTTTTGATTGATTTGGTGAAGCTTTATCGGGGGTGGTACTTTGGACCTGTATTTTCTAAAATGATGACAGAGGCTAGAGGGTTAGTAACACGAGGTGATGGGTCAGTACGAAGTGTACTTTTCCATCGATAATATTATCTAATATGTTGACTCTTTATACTGCGAACCTCTACAAATATTTCTTTTCATTTTGTGGATGTAAATCTACTCATCCCCGAGTTTGAAGGTTAATTGCGGAGGAAACATACTCCTTAGATGTGGATGATACGCGGAATTAAATATGACATGCTGAATGAATATAAATCTACTCATCTCCGAGTTTGAAGGTTAATTGCAGAGGAAACATGCTCCCTAGATGCGGATGATATGCGGAATTATCTATGACCTGCTGAATGAATATAAATCTATTCATCTCCGAGTTTGAAGGTTAACTGCGGAGGAAACATGCTCTTTAGATGCGGATAATACGCGGAATTAAATATGACATGCCGAATGAATATAAATTTACTCATCTCCGAGTTTGAAGTTTAACTGCGGAGGAAACATGCTCCCTTGATGATATGCGGA
>JAJJMA010176599.1:0-13858 GCA_023529015.1 Papaver nudicaule
AGGTTTCGGATTTTGGTAAATGATTTAGTCTCTACTGAACTTCCAAAAATACAAAGGTCTTTATGATGTTTGTAAATCAGTGTAACTGATCTCTGTTATCACTCACCTCTTGCCAAGTTGTTCTTGGGGTGTTTCTCAAGTACTTTTGGTTGTCTTTCTATGCTGCTTGTGGGCAACAAATGATAATAATTGAACAACTCATTTTGATTTATGTTAGCAGTCATGCAAGAACTTAAATCCTTGGTGCGAAACTAGCTTATGTTAGCAGTCATCCACAGGCTAGCTTTGCCACTGCATTCGCATCATGCAAGAACTTGGTGCGAAGTTAGAATCTGTGATTACTCTTCCATGGGTAGCCTTGCCACTGCTTTCGCATCATCTAGAGCACTTTACTATTACAAACACAACATTCGCACTCTGCATGTGTGTACTTGCATTTTTAACAAGCCCTTGGAACATTTTGATCTTGTAAATCATTGTGGTGCATATGCAAGATCTCTAGACCACACCCCTTTGGACTGGGGCTCATCATAATCGTAGATGTTGCAACAGGGAAATCGTTCATCCGCAGACTACTTAAAGATATGAGAAGCTGTGTCACTGTTTTTGTTAGGCAAGATACATATTGTTTTCCCATTTTTCGTTTCTTCTTAATTTTGATTTCAGAGATTCCAGTTAGCCTACTTTTATTTCCATCCTTTTCTCGCTGTTTCATGTGGATATGGACTCCGAAGAAGATTTAGCCAGCGAATGGCGTAGAGAAAAATGTTTCTACAATGAACAAGGATTCAGAGGGTGAAGGATTGGGTGGGACAGTCATGGTTCCTTATTATGTTGAAATTGATCAAAGTAATCAAATGGGTAATGTGAGCAACTCTCTGCTACAACTTGCAATGATGAACCAAATGTGGCTTCAGGATTTCTAACATGTCAACCGCCATGATCATGAGCTCATACAAAAGGAACATGAGCTCTAATTATCCTTTTTGTTCCTAGAAGCATTTTGCAAGTTTTTCATACAAACGGAACTCTTGATTATATACTAGTATAGTTTTTGCAATAAGGAGCAACTGAAGACCAAGATTGGCTTTTGACGAAAACATCTTTGCGGTGATAAGAATTGCATCCGAAGACAAGACAAGACCAAGAAAGACAAGATACGGTAAAGGGAGTTAAAAGATCAAATCCAGAAGAAGATGAAGACATTTGTACTCCTGGTCTCACAGGTGATCTTCCCTTGAATTTCATTTGAAGGAAGGAGCAAATTCAAATGCCCAGAACCTATACATCAGGTAAAATCATCTGTGCAAGTATTAGGAGACAGTAGGTAAGGTAGTTAGGAAAAGAGAATTCGGGAAGACAGCAGAGGAACTAGCTTATGTTGGCAGCGCATTCAAGAACTTGGTGCAAGTTACAGCCTATTTGTATGCAAAGAGGACCAATATTGTTCTGTGATTACTCTGCCATGGTATACAAAGCATTGATGGATTTCTGCAAGTAAATAGAACTACGAGTATGTTAGCTGACAACTGCAAAGTGCAAACCAGAAGTACTGAAATACTCCTGAAAGTCGTCGAAAATATTACTATGGAAGGATCGAATTTCATTCTAAAATAAATAATGTTATAGGATACAGCTATGAGTAGTTAGATACTGTTTCTGTGACAGATAGATATCAAACCAAAAATGTTGCACGAATATTTTCATAAGAAGCAACCAACTACAAACTTCAACAAGTGCCTGCTGATTTTCTTCTTTACCATGTGAAATTTGTAGCATTCCCCATTCAAAATCTCACTTCATCTGATTCACGGAATGCAGTAATGCACAATCAAGTTGACAAGGTAAGGTGTGTAATGAGGTACGGCGAAGTTAGCCACCCCTCCTTCCTCCTCTGCCTCTACTCTTTCCACGAAACCCTCCTCCCCCTCCTCTTCCTCTCCCACGTCCACCACCTCCACGGCCCCCACCCCTACCACGCCCTCCGCGACCTCTTCCTCTTCCTCCGGAGTCCGATCTATCTGACTGAAAACCCAAGGACTGGATTCCCCTTCTCTTTCCTTCTCGTTCTTCCTCTTTGTCTTCCTTGTACTTCGCAGAGCTTCTAGAAATGAAGGAAATTTCCCGTGACCCACCTGGTCCCAGCTTCACATCCTTAGAAAAACGTGAATCGTGATGGTCTGGAAGAGCTGCTACTCTCTCCCCAATAGGAAGAATATCCTCATTTGCAAGTGAACGATTATTAACGAATGCATCTGCATGACGCTCGTCCCTCGCTTCATACAGCCTGCAAGCATAACAGATCAACCATTATTGGTCGTCACAAAATCAGAACCAGTTGCAAACTTTAAGCTTAATATATGGATAGCTTACTTTGGTGCCCGTGCTTTCTTTCTTTTGTCTTTGTTCAACTCATCATCCGATGATTCTGCTGCTGATGAGTCAGAATCACTTGATCTCAGACCCTCATCAACTGGTACAAAATGCTCCTCAACCAATTTTTGGCGCGGCTTCTTGCTAGAAGGCATTGGATGCAGAGATAGATACTCTTGGGATTGCTCCTCAATTTCAAACTCCTGAACATCAACCCAAGTTCACCGTTAGCTCTAAAAGACTTGAGCCAGAAAATGTTAGGATAGAACAGGCAAAGAGAATACTCTATTTAACAGACCTAGAATGCAAGGTGGTATTGGTAGTGGCATACATACTATGCCTCTGGCCTTAAACCCATGACAGGAGAAGTGTTTAGATAGAAATATTTCTAGGTCATACTTCAATTGTTTAACCAACAAGGTTCGGATGTTGTTACTTGGTTCTATTAGTGTCGCATAAACAACAGAAACAACAAGAAATATATATTTAGCCAATCCAAGAGGATTTGATGCCAGGGTACCTTTCTTGTAAACATATCACCGAAACGCTCATCCTGCATGATCTCTTTGCCTACTCCCTTCTTTCTTTTCTTCTTTTTATCTGCACCAAGATCATCCACTTCCACGTTGTCTTCTTCAGCTTCTCCATCCAAAAGAAATTTCTCAGCAAGTTTAGGATTCACTTTGGGTAACTTGCGTAATTTCTTCTGCTAAATGAAAAAGAAATATGCAACAATAAACATCAACATGAAACTATCTCCACTGCAAATGGAACAGTAACTTGAAAACACTTTTGACATTGATCTACAGTGCAAAAATAAAACTGAAAGCTTGTAGTAATTATACAGATTCAGAAAACAAAACAAAAAGATCTTACTGATATCCGAGTTCTTCCTAGGTCCTCCAACTTCTTTTTCTTAATCTCCTCTATATATTGCTCATACTCGAAAGGATTTGCTAAAGATTTTGCCTGCAGCCATGGATTATATTATACACATAATAACCAAAAGCAAAGCAAAGTATCGCTGGACTCAAGAGAACTAAATAACCCTTTCGTGTCACAGTTTCAAAAGATAAATCTTTGATGACCATCACTTCATACCTTTTTATATAATCGATAGTCAATAAAGTAGCCATGCATATAGGCTCGTAGAAGATTAGTCCCAATCAAATTTGTCAAGTTATAACGCTCGATATCTTCTGAAGTCAAAAATTTAAAATCATCGTATATAGTCGTCTGTGGATTTTCCTCTAGTTCTTCCTGCAATAAAAATTTAGAAACGTTTTGTTTTCAACTGTAGAGAATTTGGAACCAAATAACCTAATGAAACCACAAATGATTAAACTATATAGATAGAGAGAAACACACCGTTATATGTTCCAAGTATGAGCACCACTTAGGAGCAGGTCCTAAAGCAGGTGTAAAATAACACGGTATCTGCATACCATCTAGAGCCAATAACATCAAACCGCTCTTGTCGAATACACATATATCATTGATAGTTCCACTTGTGGGTTCAATGCTGGTAATATTATCTCCCTGGAAGCATGTACAGTTTAGATTGTTATAAGCCACATTGATAATTTGCTTAAGAAGGAAGAAACATAGATTAAGATTCACAAGGATTAGCACTTCATTCTGAGATTTCGTGTTTTGCTTGAAACAGAATGAGCTGAAAAGGGAGGGACTCCCAATCAGCTGCAACATTGAGAAGGTTCTATTTAAGGATTTCTGTGAACACATTTAATCTTGTTATCTTTTACGAAGTGAGCAGACTGCAGGGTATTGCTCACAAATAGTGTTGAAGTAAGATTCAGAAAGAAGATCACTTACCGTCTGTGGGTCCCAGATCCTAACTATATGGTTATCCGTGGTGATCAACTTTGTTCCTTCCGAGTTAAGGGTCTGATGCCATTTAATGTCTAGTATAGGGCTTCCATACCTGCCAAAAATTAAACCAATTGGAAGAAGCAGTTCACAATTATGCAAAAAAGAAGCAGAAGAAAGTAGATAGCACATGATCAAGGCCCAAAAATGGAAGGCCTCCATAATGATGAACTGAAATTCCAATACCACAAAGATTACTCACATATGATCCTTGACTCGAGTTGGATGTGAAGAGCGCAAATCATACACCAATACCTGCACATCAAATGGCAAGAATGGAATATTATTGGTATAAGGGATAATAAGAGAATGAACTAACAATTGCAAATAATAAGATATCGGAATAAGAATTCAAGTATGTCGGGCAACTAGTACACTTCTCATCTGCCTACTTATTGAGCTTTCGTGACATTTTAGCAGGAAGAAGCACCCTCCCTAAAGAACCTAAAATTCCTAACTTTAAGAGGGCTTTACTGGTGAACCTAGTCTTCTACATCTGTCTTAGCTCAAGAGGGCTTCACTCACTAATCGAGACCTCTACAAGGCTTTATCAGCTACTTTCAGATGAAGAATAAATCCATTCTGGTAAGGATCAGCCGTGGTTCTTGTTGGAGTAGGAGCACAAAGCTCTGAGTGAACCAGATGTGGCACCAATCTGCTTGTGTATTGCATCAAATGGTTCATAACCACAATAACAGTGCTTCAATAGTTGAATGAATACATTGAATAAATAAGTGACTTTGTGAAAGAAATATTGACACAAGGGGCATATGATTTACCGTATCCTAACAGACCTAACCTATTTTTAGGGGCATATGATTTGTATTATACCCAATTTTGTGTGCATGTCCTTCTGAAGTTCATTAAGAAATAAAGGCATATAAGATGAAAAATTGACAGAATGATGTTTGGTTGTACCTTTCCATCGCTAGTCCCAACAGCCATTTGATAACCTCCATCTTCATCAAATTTTAGCGCAGTAACCTCCTAGAAATGCAACTCAAAAAGTTAGTAAGACTTTCTAAAATGGTTAACCTAACTCAGACTACAAAAACAAATTGATTGTCAGATGCAACTATACCAGACAGATAAATCTTTTATTTAGTTATTTCCAAGGTACAAGTACAACCACAATCACTAGCACATAACAGTTTCTGGTAAATATGCCACCGAGATACCGCAAAAGTTCCACTCTTAATATTTATTAAACAGATTATCTTCTTTGGCATTGCACTCAGAAAGATCAAGAACCTGAACCCTATAGCATGTTTCTTTCAACTGCCTGATGATGGTTTTATTTTACTATGCTGTGATGGTGCATCCAGGGGAATTTGTTCTACAAGGCTTTATCAGCCCTATAGCATGTACTTTCAGATGAAGAATAGGCCATCAAGGAGAATTTGTTTTTGTTGAGGAAGGAGGATTGGGTATTGCTACCAATTTCATTGCTCAAGTGATGGCAGTGATAAGAGCTTTAGAATGGGCTATTCAAAATCATCAGTACAGGGTTATATTGCAGACTGGCTCAAAGGCAGTAGTTACGGCATTCAAGAGTAAAAAAATTCCTTGGAATTTCATTGCAAGATGGAGAAGGATTTGCATACAACTTCATTCTATTCATTTGAAACATGTTTACAGGGAAATCAACTTTGCATCTGATTTCTTTGCAAAGAATGCTGTCACTTTACAGAGAGGTCGAACTAATACTTTCAACTCAAGACCAACAAATTTGAGAAGATTGGAATTCCCTGACTCTTGATATTATTTAAAAAAAAAAAAAAAAAAAATTACTAATTTAGGTAATAACTTATACTATCTAGGCCTATGATTGTCATTAACCAAATCTTAGGGGACAAATATATATGATAATAAACTTTTATCTTGGGTCGCCCGACAATTTTTGGTATTTTGATGCCACCGAGATACCACAAAAGTTCCACTCTTGATATTTATAAAAAACAACTTTACTATCTAGGCCTATGATAGTCATTTACCAGATCTAGGCCTATAATATTCCAAGCGCAATTTAGTAACTGTTTTTCCAAGTCCCTATCAAGAGCATTCATTTTCAGGCAGCTAACCATACAGATATTTTGGTTGCATCTAAACATCCTCAAACGGCTGAAAAAATTAAGGTAAATACCTGATCAGTATCACCAGCATGTTCGGCAGAATTAATCCTACCAACTGAAGATTTTGTTCTGAAGTCGAAGCATTCTACTGCACCATCATCTCCACCACAAGCAATCAACCCATGAAGCTTGCTGAATTAGAAAAGCAACATTGCATCAGTAGCAAGGCTTTGATGAAAATAAAACAGTTAGTGAAGGCCAAAATTTTGATATGCATTACTAAGATATTAACATCACCACTACCTTCGAGTTACTACATTTAGAGCTGGTGATCGAGTGCTTAGTGAGGACAGAAAACGCCCCTACAAATTACAAGGATGGTGTCAGTGCTAAAGATGACGAAGAATACCATCAGATAATAAAGTCTAACTGATATTCAACTCCAAAAATTCCAGAAAAGAACAGTATTTTTCTTTCTCTTGGATACTAATGCCATTTATCAGTCATGAAAAAGTTTGATGTAAAACCTGTTCCAGATTAATTCTGTACAGTTCCGGCGAAGAAGCAGCACACAGCAAATCACAAGACCAAGGATCATAAGCCAAATCTCTTCCCATCCTGTTAAAAAGACATGTATATGATCAAATGGTATAAACAAACAGCCTAGTTCTCAATGTTCGGCAAAACAAAAGCGAGGTTTGAAAAGCGTTTCTACAGTGATGCGGTTTGTTTTGGAGAGCCAGACATATGCCTCAAATCCTAAGACAAAAGAAATAGCTAAATATGTAGAAATGTTTGAGAACTTAATATGATGCCATGAGTTAAAAAAAACAAATATATCATTAGAAAACATATCAACTAACCATTCAATTAAGTCTACAGCACAATAACAAATATATTATTAGAAAACATATCTATTAAGCACTTGCACATCTTAACACCCCATCATGTTTAAGAACCACTCAGAAATATGAAATACCAAGCCAACAACAAAGTTTAGAGAAGAATTCAGGGTTGAAGGTGCATGCCATTTAGAGGTAGAGAAAGCATACGAGGCGAGGCATAATTGGTCCTCCACAATCATACTCCCCAATCAATATTAAGAACCATGAGCAGAAGTAATAGAAATTGGGTCTCGTTCAAAATTAAGGTATGATCATTTGTACGGTGCATAAAACATTTGTTCAATGGAAACGACTGAAACTCGAACTTTGAGTCAATGTGTGAGAAATTTTAATGAGCACTCAAATACTGAAGTAAGGATACACATGATGGACCATTCATTGTAAACCTTTAAATAGGACGTCTACATATCTCAAGTCCAACACAAAGGCTACAAGTGGCATTTGAGACATGATATGGCTGGTACCATGAACTGGTGCTTCTAATAAGTCATCCGTAAATGTGGTCATACTTGCCATTAAAGAGCTCAACCAATTTTGAAACTCGGTCTTTACCAATCACCCATAAAAAATCGTATGAACCTTAATAGGCTCAGACAGGATTTTCCTAAAGCAGATTTCTACTAGTTAGTTTTTGGTTCTTTATTTATGACTAGTCAGTATCAGTAATCAGCGAAACTTAAGTTACTTAGCTCTAATCATTTAATGTCAACACATACAAAATATTCAAGAAGTAAATTATACGAAGAATGAAATGTTAGGTAAGTTCATTGAGCTCAACAATCCATGTTCACTAACTAATTTAGAATATAAAGACAATCACATAAAAAAAATCCAGAAAGGAAGGACAAGAAACCTTGGAACCCGCACACTGAAGTGACTTCCATATTTCGCATGTAGGTTAATCGATCGGTCGGCACATAGGAATGCCATCTTGGAATAATCATCCGATAGTATCTGT
The DNA here is from genome assembly GCA_023529015.1 of Papaver nudicaule. Classification (NCBI taxonomy): domain Eukaryota; kingdom Viridiplantae; phylum Streptophyta; class Magnoliopsida; order Ranunculales; family Papaveraceae; genus Papaver; species Papaver nudicaule. Next base: position 8,196 of record JAJJMA010176599.1, read on the forward strand.
TTGAGCAGCAACAATGTTATTGCATTATCTACAATCAATCTGACTAAGACATATAAAACATGGATCATATTCCCTACAAGGAGGAATCCTATTTGCTAAACATGGGAACGAATTGTATCCCCAGGAAAATGATTCCACTCCCTCAAACCAAACACACCCATAAATCTTTGCACCGTCTTTATTACATAATATGAGTGTAAAGATCACAAGGGGACACGAAGAGAAGTCATCCCTTCACGCTAAGAAGGTCTGATGCACAATACAAGATAAGTAGAAACAACTTCTAAAAAGCACCGCAGTTTGACCATACGCTCAAGGTACAGAGGTCTGATGCACAATGCAAGATAAGTAGAAACAACTTCTAAAAAGCACTCTTTTTTAGAGTACATTCAACCTATCCTTTTTCTGAAATAGGCAGTGCTTCACATGAGCAAAGAAACTAGCAACTCCTCTTCCTGCACCATAAACTCACCACTCCACTAGTTTTTTCTACATCATTGTGTTAAACTGTCGTACGTAATTCATTTCGTTCTACATTATCTCTATTCTCTACAGTATTTGACAGTGATGCGCCAATCAAGCAAACTACCATAAATAAATTATATATACCTAAACCCCTCTAAACAGAAAAAAACCAAACTTATGAGCGACAAACAAAATGTAAATGTAATAAATTATACCTCAAAATCCACAATTTCTGAAATCAAATGCCTTTCGAACTTCAAAGCCATTTCTCTTAGCTCATATACTTTAACTTGCGGCGGATAAATACCAGACGCAATAAGAAATTCTCCATCTGGACTAACTTTAATCCTCGTTGTTGCAGTCTCAAACCTCAAATCTTGTATTAATTCCACTCTTTGCTGATACTCTAAACACAATAAACAACTAATCATCAATAAATTTGAACTTTTGGGATTTTTGTTTACGAAACATAAATTAAAATAAGAAGCCAAACAAACAAACCTGTGTCTTTCCGAAGAGCTCTGAGTTTCTTAGGATCAAGCCAAGTAGCATTTGAACGTTGTCCTGTTATGAAATAAGTTTTGCAGCCATTAATGGAGGTAGACTTGAGATTACCTCCTTGGTTAGCCATGACTGAATGAAAATCCTAATTCGGCTATCAGATAATCGTTATAGTAACCTAGACTAGGGCATAAAACAGGGGAGAGAGAGAACTGCTGCTGAAGTTATTTTTAGGGTTTAACTATGGAGAAGAGAAGTTTTGGGGTTTTGTTGATGGCGGTTTGGCTGAAACGGGCCGGACTTTGGTTTATTACCTTACCCGAGCCCACAAAAGGGTCTTTTTCCGGAATAGAGGCAATACTCGGTTTTTCGGAAACATATACAAACCGTATCGAGCATTCCACCATCGTGCAGATTGAACTTCTCTAGGACTTTGAAGGCTACCCTAGACAAGGTTTTACTTAACCCTCGTGATGTGTCTTCTTGGATCCAATTACTTCTCCTTCCTTCTTGTACTCTCAAACTGTATACCCCCAAAGGCACGAAGGAAGAGAGGTCGGGCAATAGGAAAAAGCTGCAAATAGCTTCCATAACCCAAGCATTGTTGAGGTGGCAAGAACCAAATGGATGCATCAATATGGCACATAAATTGTTAGAGGACAGTTCGCAGTCTCATGTTGTCGAAAAGCCTAGCAAGAGACCAAAACAAGAGAGCACCAATATTCTGGATTGCCGTAAGAAAATTAGCTATGGACATTACACTGCAGCCATTAGAGTACTGAACTCTGGGGGGATTGCTCCCCAAAACTCCGATACCATGACTGAATTGCAGAACAAGCATCCCTTTGCTCCACCTCCAGACATCCCTGCAACTCCAGTTGGTGTAGCTCCTATCTCCGTCAATAGCGAGTCAGTTCTTGGTGGTTTGAAGAGCTTTCCGAAAGGTACTTCATGTGGTAGAGATGGGTTGCGTGCTCAACATTTATTAGATGCCTTAAGTGGCTCTGCAGCGGCAGTTGCGGACGAACTCCTCGCTTTCATCACCGGTGTCACCAACCTTTGGCTTGCAGGAATTTGTCCTTCCGTGCTAGGTGAGTTTGTCGCTAGTGCTCCCCTAACACCATTGCTTAAACCAGGTGGTGGCATTAGGCCCATAGCGGTTGGTACCATATGGAGGAGGTTGGTATCCAAACTTGCTGCTTCATCAGTGGGGAAAGAAATGGCCGCTTATCTTGGGGACTTCCAGTTTGGTGTTGGCATTCCGTGCGGTTGTGAGGGCATTTTACATTCTGTTAACAGGATGCTTGAGGTTAAAGGCCACCAATCCAACATGACTATGCTTCTTGTGGACTTCAGCAACGCCTTCAATCTTGTTGATCGATCTGTGTTAATCAGAGAGGTGCGAAGCAGATGCCCGGCCATCTCCAAATGGGTTGAGTTTTGCTATGCCAAACCCGCAAGGCTCTATTATAGGGACTCGATCTTATCTTCTTCTCAAGGTGTTCAACAGGGTGATCCATTGGGACCTCTCCTCTTTGCTTTGTCGCTGCATCCACTTGTGAGGAAGATTGACAGTCGGTGCAAACTCGATCTTCATGCTTGGTACCTGGATGACGGGACAATTATTGGTGATACTTCTGAGGTTTCTAAGGCCTTAAGTATCATTCAATCCGAAGGACATCTTAGTGGTTTACATCTTAATATCAATAAGACTGAGATTTTTTGGCCCACCTCTGATCCCCGTAGTTCTGTAGATGGGGTATTCCCGGCTGACATAGGGAGACCCGCTATTGGTGTGAAGCTACTTGGGGGCCCTGTGAGCATTGACAACCAGTTTTGCAGCAACTTGGTTATGGACAGGGTTAACAAGACTATTCAGTTAATGTTCTCCCTCCGTAAGCTCAAGGACCCACAAAGCGAATTATTGCTACTTCGTAGTTGTGCTGGGGCTTCCCGTTTATACTTTTCCATGCGCACTACCAGACCTGAAGCAGTTGTACAAGCTCAATCTCACTTCGATAGTCACCTCTTTCAAATCTTGCGACAACTAATCACTGGTGATGGGCCTGGTTTTGGTCCCCTACAACAGCGACTCGCCTCATTACCTATTAGGGATGGGGGTCTTGGCGTATACACCATGCATGACACGAGCCAGTATTGTTTCTTGGCTTCTTGTGCTCAAACAAGGACTTTACAAGACACCATCCTTCGTAGTGCTTGCATCTCTGGCACTAGTCCCATTTTTCAGCATGCTCTTGCTAATTACATAGAGGTATGTGGCTCCCTACCTTCTGACTTCAGCATCGTCGACACTGCCCCCCATCTCATGAGAACCCTGGCAGTCCCATTCTTCGAAGCTGTGAAGAAAGAAATGCCATCAAAGTACCACATGACAGAGCGTGATTCAGTCTTATGGCAGTGTAACAGAACCAAGCACGCACAAGATTATCTTATGGTTATTCCTATATGTGGGCTTAATCAGAGCATTGGGCCACGCCAGTTCAGCTCTGTTCTTTGCTATCGTTTAGGCATCCCTCTTTTTAAAGAAGGTGATTTATGTTCGTGTTGCAAAAGAGAGATGGACGCTTTTGGGGATCATGCTTTACATTGTTCTAGCGGAATAGGCCTTAAATATCGTCATGATCTTGTTCGCGACACATTTGCAGACATGTGCTTCAGATCAGGCGTGCCAGCTAGGAAAGAGGTAGCATTGGGTTTCCTTTCTGACACAGGGAGTGAGTTGAGGCCTGCTGATATCCTGGTTTACAATTGGGATAACGGTCAAGATATTTGCTTTGATGTTACTGGTGTTTCACCTTTCACAGGTGGCGGTGTCCGCTCTTTCACACCAGGCCACGCCATTTCTGGTGCAATAGATCGCAAGCACACTAAATACTTGGATAAATGCATAATTCATGGGTACGGTTTGGGTGTTCTTGCATTCACGACTTTAGGTGAGCTTGGGGATGAGACTGTAACCTTTCTGAAGAGACTGAAGAATTGCCTGGCTAGCCAAGATATTAATCTAAGAGTAAGCAACTTTCTTTTCTATAGGATAGGTGCTGTTATTCAGAAAGCTGTTGGTACCCAGATTGTCGCTAGGTTACCAACCATTCATTTGGAAAATGTGAATGATAATTAAATGCCAATAAGGGCTGTTTACCAAAAGAGGCAATACACTGAGAGAAATTTATTATTTATAGGCTGTTTGGATGCAGTTTCAAAAGTAACTTTTCGACTTCTAAAAGCAAAAAAGTCAGAAGTTAGTTTGGCAACAGAATTTCAAAATGACTTCTAGAAGCAGGAAAGTTAACTTTTTCTGAAGCAAAACCTTTTTGCTTCTGACTTCTGAAATCAACTTCTGCTTCCGGAGAAGCAGAAGTCAGAAGTACTTCTGTATCCAAATAGTCCTAAAAACTCGAACCGGATTAAGCTATAGTCCTGGTTTAATTGTAATTTAAGCTCTAGTAAAAAAAACATACAAAATTACCCGGTTACCCCTGAAGCATTAAAACCCACAACAAAAATAATTGTTTTTCCATTGAATCCTCTCGTTCTGTCTTCTTCTTCTTCCTCCTCTAACTCTATTATTCCTCTTTCTTCCTTGGTTTAACCGTCAACACAAAAGAAAACATACCCGAGCATCATAAAAATCAATTAAACCCTCCTAAAAATATATCTACAATGAAAAACTCATGAAAACCTAGATCTACGACAAAAAAATCATACAAACCTAGATCAACAATGATAAAATGATCAAAACTCTCAAGGATTATCATAAAATCAGTAGATATCATAAAAATCAACTAAAAAATTCAAATGGTGTATTAACTGACATATTGATATTTACAGAATCTAGTACATATCATATGTACTGGACTATACATATCATATGTACTGGGTCAAAAACAAGAAAAAGTAAAAGAAAATCAAATGCAAGCACTAACAGTACATATCATATGTACTGGACTCAGTACATATGAGATGTACTGCGTGAAAACCAGAAGTAGCAGAAGAAAAATTCAACTCAGGTACTAACAGTACATATCATAAGTACTGGACTCAGTACATATTATATGTACTGGGTGAAAACAAGAAGTAGAAGAAAAATCCAAGTCAGGTACTAACTGTACATATGATATGTACTGACCTCAAAGAAAAAATCAAAGGCAAGCACTAACAGTACTGAACTCAGTACATATGATATGTACTAGGCTCAGTACATATTATTTTTACTGGGTGAAAACAAGATGAAGCAGGAGAAAAATCCAAGTCAGGTACTGATCAGTACATATCATATGTACTATATGTATTGAGTGAAAACAAGAAGAAGTAAAAGAAAAAATCAAGTCAAGCACTAACAATACATATGATATGTACTGGGTGAAAACAAGAAGAAGCAAAAGAAAATCCAAGTATATTAGACTCCGTACATATGATATGTACTGGGTGAAAACAAGAAAAAAGTAGAACAAAAATTCAAGTCAGGTACTCACAGTACATATGATATGTACTGGGTGAAAACAAGTAGTAGAAGAAGAAAAAATCAAGTAAGGTACTAACAATACATATGATATATACTGTATCATCTTCTTCATTTATCCAATCTCGAATTTTCTTCTTTAATCTTCTTTTTCTTCACAAATCCATCTCGAATTTTCTTTTCGATCTTCTTCTTCACAAATCCATCTTGAATC
>JAJJMA010176617.1:0-11656 GCA_023529015.1 Papaver nudicaule
TATTATACGATCTGCACCAATGTTCACAACTGTACTCTTCTTCAAGTTCACCCTCAACCCTTTCATAGCTTCAAAAACTTGTAATATCATCAATAAATTGTCTGCCATCTCCTCACTGGCATCCATAAATATCAGTGTGTCATCTGCAAATTGTAGATGAGTCACACTGATTTGAGTATTAATATTGAATCCTCTAATCATATTTAATGCTTCACCTCTCCTTAGCAATTTGGTGAATATTTCAGCTACAAGAAGAAACAGAAAAGGTGAAAGAGAGGTGTTTAAACTTTGATGTAGCAATTCCATTTACTAGTACTGTTGATTGCACAGAGGATAGACACCAATGGATCCAATTCCGCCATTTCTTGCCAAAACCTGAGCTTTCTAGAATATAATCCAAACAATGCCAATTGACATTCTCGAAGACCTTTTCTATGTCAAGTTTGCATAGAATTCCTGGAACCTTAGACTTAAACCTTGCGTTCAATAACTCGCTAGCTACCAAGATACCGTCATAAATCTGTTTTCCTCTTATAAAAGCCCCTTGGTGGTCAGTGATAAGTTTAGGCATCATTGTCTTCAGTCGATTAACTAGGCAGTTCCTTCTCCATTGAGTCTTCAATATTTGAAATGGGTACTTCTTGATCTTCTGCTTCTGATAACTCAGTGATAATGATTTTGCCCGCTTATGTTATTTCCCCTTCTTCATCTTCAGTTTCTATCTCTGAGTTAGATGAGTCAGGCAAAACAGACATTGAAATTTGTGTATACTCCTTATACTTGTTGAATAGAAGGCTGATTGGGCTGGGCTTGGGCATAGTCGAGATGTTTCCTTTAAATTTGAAAAGATCTTTTTGAATTTCCTCTGTTTCCACCCCCTTTTCCTCGTGCACCCCATTTTGAATTACTCTGTATTCTGACATTGAATTTGCCAGACTTGCAGTTGTCACTGAGCTTGCATATTGATTCAAATTTTGAATAGGCTCTTCAGTAGCTTTCTCGAATATTCGTTTTCTGAATCGTTTTGATACATCCCACCGGTTGTTAGGATATGAATTTTTCCACTCAACATTAAGAACCACAAGAATGTTCTTCAGATTCCCTTTGACAGCAATTCTGCAGATTGTTGGATTTCTGTTCAGTGTCTCCATGTCAATCTCACATAGACCCCCCATCTTTTCTCCAATGATGTTGTTTAAATTCTTGACTGACCATAGGTGAAATGTTAGCCCTTTGATGTTCATCCAGTGAGTTGTCTGTGTGACTTGTAATGGATCGATAAAATCATCTTTTTTGACCCATCTTTGCACGTTGATGGTAGTCCCCTAAACTTGCCATTTAATTAGTTTCTATGTGTAATACCATTCCTCGTCGTTTTCCGGGAAGAAAAATGATGTTCTGTTATCAGCAACAGTAAGCTTTAAATACCTATTCCATCCCAATTTTTGAACTATAGATTTTGCAATAAAGTTCCAAAGAGTTGAACCATTTATTGTGACTTGAAGTACTCTAGACCTTCTGTCCTTCACTCTATGATTGATGACGCACGGAGTTTGAGAATGAAAATCTTCTATCATTGGAATCTGCTGACGAACTAGACCTTTAGCTTTAATGAAGTAATCTAAGCTTTCTTTTAGATTCCACCAGCCTATCCCTTTCAATCCGTTAGGTACACAAGTTATTGCTTTCTTTTCTTTGAACTGTCAAATCTGGATATTCTTAAGTACTTTCCTCTGTCATTCTCCTTGATTTCCAACAGAAAGGAGAAATCATTATCCCTCCGGTTCCATCTGTTTTCTTGTTCTTTGATTTTACCAGTTAGGATTCGATTTAGCGTATTTTGGATCCAAATACCGATTTATTCAGTTAGAATTATCCAGAAACGAGCACCTTTTCTCCCTTTTTCCTCTAGCTTAAATCCTGGTTGATGTGATATCGTGAATTTAGTTAGAGCAAATGATTTCCACTCAATTTGAAATGATTTTTTTCTGATCCATTCTGACTGAGTCGGCTCAGAAAGAGACCGATTCGCAGACACACACACACACACACACACACTCTCTCTCTCTCTCTCTCTCTCTCTCTCTCTCACACACACATGCACCCTATTGCCAAGAGATGTCAACCTCCAAATTTTGCTCAATGGTATATCTACGATACTGAGAACCAAGTTCAGAATAGGAAAAAAGCGCTTTGAAGAAGGTAGATGAGTATGAGGGACTCTTTTGTTAAACTGAGCTCATTTGATTCGTCGCGATTGAAACAAGGTTTTAGCATAGAAGATCTACTGGTAGTCTATTGGTGGTTTTCTTTGTAGCGTAGTAAGACTAAATATCTGCATTTGTACCTGCATTTGAAGTCTAATTTGTTTGATTCCTGAAAAAGGGGTTAGTGGATTTGTTACAATGAATTGGCTTGGGTTGTGTTTGGAGCGAGCTTAACGAGGATCTCAGATGGTTATATTTTGTGATGGGGCTGCTAAAGGTTATGTGAGTGTTGTACAGTAAAAACTCCATATATTAATACACTTGGGAACTGACAAAATTTTAATATATGGAGGTTATTAATAAGCGCCCCGCATAAGAGACGTATGCCAAGAGAATGTAAAATTTTACTGGTTCAATTTAGTTTTGGTTGGATGATGTACGTACGTGTTTATATTTCCAATACACAATTACACAAGTACATATATATATATATATATGTATGTGTGTGTGTGTGTGAACTGGTAAGACCATTAAGATTTTATATTATATTTTTTATTATACTACAAATATTGCAAGGTACATTAAGAGATGTATTAACAATTTTTTTTTACGACGAATTTTTTTTTTTGTGTGATTTTTGTGATTCAAAAAATATAAATATGTGGTAACAGTCCAAAAAATTATCTCTTTTTCTCAAACAAATATAGATAAGTATTTATTTGATCCTAAACTTTAGTGTAACAAGATATAAGTATTTCTCTAATATTAATATTAAAATGTGGAGGTTATAATATATAGAGTATCAATATACAGAGTTTTTACCGTAGTTTTAAATGTGTAGAAAGTTAAATGTTTGATCGTTTTTGTGATATATTTGACATGTTTGATTTCAGTTTGGCTAGAACCCCTACCTAGAGGTTGTGGTGTTTGGGGCCTACAACCTTCCAGGTGGGCCTGCCTTTGCAGTTGTCGAATTCAATGGATCTGTCTACACAACAGACAGGGTTGACAGTGTCAATCCTCACTGGACTAACAACACTTTCCGGTTCCATATCCCCACAGCAGATCTCTCGGAACTCGAATTGCGCATTCAAGTATATGGTTCTATACTTAGGGTTCTTGTTTGAGAAATTGTTCTTGATTGGTTGAGCTATACAGATAACTCTACTACCTACAGTTACACGCTGAGAAAGGATTGCTTCAGTAAATAATCAGTTTTCATGTAATTACGAGTTATATATACAAGTCGAGTGCACATGCATTGCACGCCAGAAAACCTAAATACTTAGTTTCCACTTTGACATAACTATGACCCTGTAACCCTTCTTATACAATGATGTTTTCTATCTTCAATTGCTATTTTCATGCCTGGGGATTCGCTAATTGACCCACAATACATATATCTCACAGAGTTTCATGTTTTAGAGATAATGATGCATGCTAAGTTCTCCCCTTCCTTTTTTTTTTAGTAAGAGATGTGATGGAACCCACAAATTTATAGTCAAATTTCTCCCATATGTCATCAAATTGAACTATTTCTTGGAATCTTTCATTTTCTACAATGAATTAAAGTAAAACCTTCGATGATTCTTCTGTTTTTTGGGGAATTTGTTTTCAATACCTAATGCATTGCGCTACTTAAAAACACCCTGCTCAGTCCTCTTCCACCACCTTATTTAGCTACAGAGATACGATAAAGAACAGAAGAAAGTGTTTTCCATGAGAACCTAAAGTATAAACCTTAACCTTATAAATTATTTATAATATTAATTAAAAAACACTACAACCTTATAATCCCGAGATTTGGAGTCGTAATAATAAAACTCATAGTCTGTTCGGTCTAAATGCCAATTGAAATCACATCTATCTTGTATTGTTAATATTACTTTGTACTCTCTCGTACGTGGATTCTATAAAGAAAGACCAAAACCAAAACTTTCACACACCATACCATCATAGGTACCGAAAACATATAAGTATTTCGGTATGTTAGATTCTTAAGTTTCACTGGGTTGTTTAATAGTTTTGATGAAAATGAGCTATTACCTAGAGTATACACCGTAATCCTCATTATACAATTGATTTGTGTTAAGAAGAAAACTATAACTTATCTTTTCATTTTGATAATTTAATTTCACGTATAATCCTCATTATATAATTGATTTGTGTTGAAAAAAAAACTATAACTTTTTTTTTTATCAACTTGTGATTTGTTACTCAAACTCAACTTCTCATTAACTAGTTTTTGTTGGTGTACATCTTCTCTATTTTATTTTTTTGAAAGCCAGGATATATATTATTAGGAGGAACTATTACAAACCCGAACGAGTCTCGGAGTTGGCACTCCATTTTTATCATTTTGTACAATGCTAGAGAGAAAATCTGGAGTAACTGAGTCCCAAATGCAAGTAGTTGGTGTTGTTGGGTTTAGGATCTGTCTTCTTACATCCTCATTTGCAAGTTCATCTGCCGCTCTATTCGCCTCTCGATAAGCATGTACCATGGAAGATCCTCCTCATTGTTAAGAAGTTGAAGAGAAGATTTTGAATCCGCCTCCATCCAGAGACATCTCCACTGAAATCTAGCCGCCATTCTAGCCGCAAGCAAGAAAGCCCAGGTTTCCGCAATTAGTAATGATGTAAAACCCAAGGACGCTGCCATTGCCTGGATAATATCTCCACTCTCCGTTCTTGCAATAATGCCTGCACCTGCCTCGCTCGGGTTTCCCTTTGAGGCACCATCCATGTTTATTTTTATCCATTTACGTTGTGGAGCAATCCAAGACACCTGAATTGTTGACTGCTGGATAGGAGAAGCATTGCATTTCATTTGTGCAGGGCAACCAAGCATGAAAGGAGCTACATGAATTTTGGACCATTCGTATTCCTTCCATAGTACTATGATCAGCCGGTAAACTTGTTGTGGAGTCTCGAATACATTGTTGTAGATTCTTGCATTTCGAGCTAGCAAAATATTCAAAGTCGTGTAGATCAGCAGTGTTTGTATACTAGAAGGAAGTTTGTTGTCTATGAGTATATCCAACAGGGCGGTAGTGGAGTGAGGCAAATGTCGAGACGCCATTCCCGGAAACAGACCAGCATAAATGATGAAAGCCCAAATAAGTCGCCAAATCACTCTGGCAAAACTGCATAACAACAACAAATGTGAAGTAGTTTCTCGAAAATCATTACAAGTGAGACAAATTCCTGAGGATGTAATGTTTCTCGAGTGAAGGAGGTCCATCGTAGGAAGTCCTTCAAACCTGGCTTTCCAGAAAAGCCTCATTTTTTTAGGGCAGCTGAACTTCCAAATCTCTGCATTTCGTAGAAGATCAGGAGAGTCACTGAAGAACCTGCAGAATTTTGATTCTGTGCCAACAGGAGTTGCTGATAGCCAGACTTCACCGTGTAATGTCCAGACTTTGCAAAAGGCCATGCAGAATAATCTTGTTGTGGAACAACATGCAGATGAATGGCAATAATCTGTTGAGCTGTTGTGACTGGGAACAACTGGAACACCACCTGATGGTCCCAATTGTTGGAAAATGGTAGCAGCAGAGTTGTGACACTGTTGGCTGGTGATTGAGAGAGCAAACTATCCTGGTCTGCCGTCATGTTGGGTATCCATTTAGTGTTGATAGGGGTGGATTTTCCATCGCCAATCACTCTAAAACTATGCCTCTGCAAAAAAAAGGGGATACCTTGTTGAGTCCTCTCCAAACTGGGCTGGCATTAGAAGGTACATTCACTGAGTTCATGAGAGAACAAGCTCCTTGTAAGTACTTGGCAGAATATATGGAGGAGCTCAGAGAGTTTGGTTGGTGCTGAATCTGCCAAGCTCTCTTCATAAGCAGGGCTTTGTTATGGATTCTTGCCCTACGAACTCCCAGGACACCAGTTTTCCTTGGAGCAGTGATCTTACTCCACCCAATGGAATGTATTGATATCATGTCCCCAGAAGAAATTCCTTGTGATCTTGTCGATTATTTTGTGGATCTGTTTGGGCAAAAGTTGTGTCTGCATTACATGATTTGCCGTGGGAGTCAAGGAGTTATTGATGAGTGTCAATCAGCCTGCTTGATTTAGGCATTTAGACATCCATCTTTTGGTTTTTCTCTCCATTCTGGAAATCAGCTCCGTGAACATATGGGAATAGGATCTTCCATTCTTCATTTGGACCCCCAGGTAGACAGGAAGGACATGAGTGGTGGCTATTCCGAACCTCTAGTGTAGTTATTGAGCAACTGAAGGATCAGGCTTTCTGTGATGAATCACAGAAGATTTTTTGTGGTTGATGAGTTGTCCCGCTGATCTGGTATAACGCCTGAGGAGATTGTTTAGATTGTCACAAGAATCTTCCATGGCTGTACAAGTGATTAAGAGATCGTCAGCGTACATTAAGTGAAGAATTCGTTCAGCCATCCTTGAGATTTTGATGCTTTGAATTTTCCCCTGCGACTGTTGTACACCCAGATTTGCTAAAAGAGCCTCTGTACAAAGTATGAAGATGTAGGGGGGAAGGGGATCTCCCTGCCTAAGACCCTTGGAAACAATTTTATAAATGCATCCCACTAAGCTGGTAGGCCTGAATTAATTTGGTCTTGTAGACTATTCTCTCTTGGGGATTAAGCTTATGAAGGAGCTGTTTAGTCTCCAGTCTATTCTCTCCTTCTCATGGAACTCTTTAAACGAAATTAGGTTCTTTCGGCAACTAGAGTTTTTCATTGAAGTTGCACCCATGAGAGAGTTTCCCTCTTATAGACAAAGGTATAGATCTAGCTTTACAATGATACCCAACTAGGGTTAGGTACAATATCTAGAAACGCTATTCCTAACACTAACAATACTGTGATTTAACCATGAAACCCATTCCAACACCCCCTCAAGCGGGTGTGTATGTATCTCGCAAACCCAGTTTGTTGAGGTAGGATTTGAATGGTCGACTTGGAATTCCTTTCATCAAAATGTCAGCAAATATGGTTTTCAGTTCTTACAAAAGGAATGTTGATAATTCCTTCATTCAATTTCTCTTTAATGAAATGCGTATCCGCCTCCACATGCTTGGTTCTGTCATTTTGGACTGGATTGCGAGCAATGCTGATGCGGCCTTGTTGTCGCAGTATAACTTCATAGGACTTGTAAGGTTGAATTCGATCTCCGCCAACAATACAATATCTCACAGATTCCTTAAGACGTGGCTCTAAACTCCGCTTCCGCACTAGACCTACCTACCACTGATTGTTTCTTGCTGGGCAAAGTTATCAAGTTTTGTCCCACAAATGAACAATAGCCAGGCTCAGAGGTAGACCTGCGATCAATCACCAAACCTGCCCAATCGGCATCAGTGTATGCCTCAACTTTCACATGATCATTCTCCGAAAAAATAATCCCTTTGCTAGTGCAGACTTAAAGTAGCGGAGAATCCGAAACACTGCATCCATATGTGTCTCCAGTGGAGCATGCATAAGCTGACTTACTACACTTATAAAGTACGCAATATCAGGACGAATGTGAGACAAATAAATTAGTTTTCTCAGTAATCTTTGAGACCTCTCCCGGTCAACCGGTATGTCATTGGTGTCTTTTCCCAACTTATGATTTGGTTCAACAGGTGTGTCATCCCATCACTTTTGTCTCGGCTACGAGATCCAACACATATTTCCACTGTGAGATGAATATTCCTTCATTTGATCTTACTACTTCAATTCCTAGAAAATAACGCAAGTCTCCTAAGTCCTTCATCTCGAATTCCTTAGCCAAAAAAAGATTTCAACTTCTCATTTCTACTGCATCAAACAAAAGACCTTTTACATTCTCGCTCTCTAAACTCCACCTGAGTAGTTTTTCTGCACAGGCTGTCGTAAGGATAAAGGAGGAACGTTCGTGTAGGCTTGGCAAGCCAACGTTAAAACCACCGCCACACCCTATGAAAATATGGTCGCGATAAGTTTGGCTAGGCAACGGTAGACAAATAGAGGGTGAAAGCAGTACCAAGATGGGTGATCACTTGGGGAGTCCTTGTACCTTTGTTTAGTTGAAAATCAGCCATTCCCTTTGGAAAGGACGGGAGCAGTACCAAGATGGGTGACTACTTGGGAAGTCCTAAAGATAATAATAAGGACAAGAAGAAGAGTTCAGACGCGACCATTGTTGAAATCAAGTCTGGTGAGATTAAAGATGATGATGATGATAAGTTCTCGATGACTTTTTATGAATCTTCCCTAGGTGCTAGCGGAGTGGATTATGGACTCAACAGCTTCCTATCACATTTGTTGTCGAAAGGATTGGTTCGTTAACTTTGAAATTTTTGATGGAAGGTAATAACAATACATGTACAGTTGAAGGGGTAGGGAAGATCTGTTTGAAGATGAATTGGTGTCATTCATGAACTTGAAGACATTCAATATGTGTCGGAGTTGAAGAAAATCTAATCTCTCATTAGGTGAGCGTGACTCCCAAGGGTTTGAGATGTCTTTGAACCGCGAAATATTGAAAGTAAATTCCAGTGGGCTGGTTGTTATGAAACATGGAAATCTGTATTTTTTGGAAATACATTTGTGAGTGAGGTAACAACAACAGAATCCGATAGTGTTGCGTCGGACTCTACCAGATTGTGGCATATGCGGTTAGGGCATACTGTGGAAGTTCTTGCGAAAGCTGACTTCGCAAGGCTTGTTGAAAGGTACAAAATCATGCAACAAGTTGGGATTTTGTGAACACTGTGTGAAGGCGAAGAAAACCAGAACGAAGTTTACGACCGGTAAGACCATCGCCAAGGGAATTCTAGACTATGTGCACACAAATGTATGGGGACCTTCAAGGACTGCATCTTTGAGAAGTAGAAAGTATTTTGTCTCTTTTATAGATGACTTCACTAGTAAAGTTCGGTATGCACCATGAGCAGAAAGGATGAAGTTATGGGAATATTTCTGAAGTGGTAGAAGAAGGTTGAGACAAAGACCGGCAGTGAAGGCCTGACAATCAGACAATGGTGGTGAACACAAGTCTGATCCGTTCTTCCGAATCCGTGAAGATGAAGCATTGAGCGTCACTTTACAGGGAGACTCTACAACAGAATGGGGTGGCTGAGTGCATGCATCATACATTACTCGAGAAAGTACGATGTATGTTGTCTAATGCTGGGTTATGAAGCAGTTTTGGGTTGCAGC
Source organism: Papaver nudicaule (assembly GCA_023529015.1). NCBI lineage: Eukaryota > Viridiplantae > Streptophyta > Magnoliopsida > Ranunculales > Papaveraceae > Papaver > Papaver nudicaule. The sequence continues at coordinate 9,376 of JAJJMA010176617.1, forward strand.
TGTGGAATTTGAGTGCCACCTAGTGAATTGGTTGCCACCAACGACACTTGAAGGTAAAACTACGATGGAAGTATGGTACCAATTTCATATTATGATTTATTCCATGTGTTTGGTTGTCATGCTTATTATCATGTGAGGGAAGGAAAACTTGATCCTAAAGCCAAGAAAGCCATCTTCGGAGGCTTTCAATCAGGGGTGAAAGGATACAAGTTGTGGTGTCCCGACTCGAAGAAGGTCGTGATAAGTAGAAATGTTACTTTTGATGAAACTGCAATGTGGAAGAATGAAGTGGTAATTGAAAAAAATAATGAAAGTCAGCAAATGACGGAGTTTATACCTATGAGAAGCCAACAAGTTCTGTCCAAACAAACGAGAATTCTAAAGTCGAGGGTTGTGTTCACGACTTAGAATTGGGGATAACTGGCGGTTCATCACCTGAACCACCTGAACCACAACCTGGAAGACAACTTGAATCACCGGAAAAAGCTACATATTCTGATAGTATTGCTCGCAGAAGAGAACGAAGAAATACTCAAAAACCAGAACAGTATGGGGTTTGGGAATATGGTAGCATAAGCATTACTGATTGAAGAAGAAGACAGACCTTCTACCTGTAGACAAATAATGAAGACAATTGAAAAGATAGAGTGGGAGAAAGCCATGAGAAAAGATATGGATTCTCCTTACAAGAATGAGACTTGAGAGCTGGTGGAGCTGCCTAACAAAGAAAAGGCATTCGGATGCAAGTGGGTATATACAAAGAAGGAAGGATCTCCAATTGCAAGTAATGTAAGATTCAAATGAAGTGTTTTCTCTAGTAGTAAACCATACTTCCATTAGAATCTACTTGCTTTGGTGGCGCAGTTTGATCTCGAGCTCGTAAAATTCGATGTGAAAAATGCATTCTTACACGATGACTTGAAGGAGACAATCTAAATGAAGCAACCTGAAGAGTTTGAAGTAGCGAGTAAAGAAAATTGGATGTGTACACTAACGAGGTCGTTATATGGTTTGAAGCAGTCACCTAGGGCAGTGGTATAAATGATTTGACAAGTTTATGAAGATACAAAAATACACCAGCAACAACTATGACTCTTATGTGTACTTTTATACGTTGATGACATGCTTATTGAGCCTAAGAGTAAGGTGGAGAATCAACGGCTAAAAATCAGTTGACTAGTATTTTTGAGATGAAAGATCTCGATGAAGCAAGGAAAATTTGGGGTTGGAGATTGAGAGAGGCAGGAATACTAGCACTATATGTCTTTCTCAGAAGTGTTATTTGAGGAAGGTATTGAAGCATTTTGGTTTAGATGACAAATCTAAGCCGGTAACCCAACATTTAGCTCGACACTTTAAGTTGAATGTTGAAAAATCACCACAAACGGTGGAGGAGCTAAGGTTAATGGCCGAAGTACCATATGCAAGTGTGTTGGGAGCCTTATGTACGCGATGGTATGCACTAGGCCTGATGTTTCACAAGTTGTCAGTATGGGTAGTAGATATATGCATAATCCAGGGAAGGAACCTTGGCTAGCTGTGAAGTGGATTCTGCGGTATATTCAAGGTACTGTGGATGTTGGTTTGAATCATCGAACAAGTTACAAAGTAGTTGAATTCTATGATTCTGATTACGTCGATGATTTGGATAAGTATTCGTCCACAACTGGATATGTCTTCATAGTTATGGGTGCACCAATCAGTTGGAGGTCGACATTACAATCTACAGTTGCGTTGTCTACAACCGAAGCGGAATATACATTTACTGTAGAAAGTGTAAAAGAGGCCATTTGGATGAAAGGGATGTTTGATGAATTGGGAATTCAACAAGAGAGTAAGTAACGGTGTATAGTGACAGTCAAATACGATACACATAGCTAAGAATCAAGTTTATCACGCAAGGTATCACAAAGTACGACGACGAAGGTGAAATTATGTTGGAGAAGATCCAAACTGCTAATAAGCCAACAGATATGGTCACCAAGGTGGTGACGAGTTAAGTTTACACATTGTCTAAGCTTAATCAGCATTGTGCATATTTGGATACACCTACGGGCGTGGTGGTGCTTTCGAGCACATGCGAAGCCCTCTAAGGGAGTGAAGCATCTATATGATGAGTGAAGATTTGAAGCATTTACGGTTGAGTGAAGGAAGCAGAGTTGGAAGTTTAAGATTCCATGCCAAGGTGGAGAAATCAGAGAATGGTGAAGTTGTCCTGAAATCTTGCCAAGGTGAGATTGTTAGATACTGACTTGATTTTAGGCTTGATTTTAGGAAAATC
>JAJJMA010176628.1:0-22241 GCA_023529015.1 Papaver nudicaule
AGCTTGTGTTCACTACTTGGATTATCAGTATTCACCATCTCAGTCAGCTCTGCTTTGGATTCATCAAAAGGCAAAACTATACCCAACTCCTTGAGTACCCTTGATACATCAAAGTCGAAAAGGATTTTGAACTTCGGAATCTTGAAATTTTTAGTAGGAACCAATCGATGATTGGTAGCGACATATCGATCCAGAAAACCAGCTGAATCAGAACTCACCATTTCTATAAGTTCACTAAGCCCATCTTGTTGCTCAGGTAAAATTATATACATAAGAAATCTCAGATCACTCTGTTTGAACTGAGAAGCATTCTCCTGTGTTCTTAGTTGGTATGGGAGTTCAAGCACCTTGAAACCATCATAACAAGTAATATATTGGTACTTGAAATCACTTGACATGAAGGGAATTTTGACTGATCTCTTGCCATCTTGGATATAGAACTTTGATTTCTTTGTAAGCGAGGGCTCAAATTGATCTTTCCTCCAAAATCCTTTGAAATAGAGTGCATTCGCCAATATAACCTTTGTATCTTCATCGACAGATCCATTCGGAAGGAGATATTTGATTATTCCATTGGTTTCTTTTTTAACCCATTTGTTTACCCTCTTCAGCACCTTTTCGCTCCGCAGTAAGTTACAATAACAAATCAAAATGTAAGAAATTTAAAATTTGTATGGCATATATCCAGAGAAACACAAGGAAACAATAGAACAAAGATGCAAAAGTGGAGAGTAAGATTAATTTTTCTTGCTTACCTTATTTTGGAAATCCACAGTCTTGGCTTTTGCTTTATAAATTTCGGTTGCAACTTCTTTGAACGAGGGTTTGAGGGGAGAAGATTTGTCGACCCAAATACCGCCAACGAAAGACAGTTGATGAGTTCCAGTTTGGACCAAAGAGTCGATGAGTTCAGAATTAAGCGAATGTAGCTGGTCCAGGCTTTCGCAGCTGAGAAAGCCTAATATCTCTTTCAAAGTTTCACCACTTGCTCCCGAAGCTAGCAACCCTAGAGCACTGTCTATTGAGAACGGAGAGATTGCTCCCGAAGCTAGCAACCCTAGAGCACTGTCTATTGAGAACGGAGAGAATACAAAATTCTTGTTCTTCGACTCGTTCAACCAGTTTCGTTGCTAGTTTCACACATGAATTGCTAGTTTCGTTGCTGTCCTCTGTTGTCTTCGAAATTTTTACAAGTTTAGTTTTGATTCTTTTGAAAGAGGGTGTTCTAACTTTTAGTTTTCTCCCTTCCATGTATACCAGAACAACAGATACCTTATGGCTCCAAACAGCTGAAATAGGCCAACTATTAGATTTATATATAGAGAATTACTTGCTTAATTTAGAGGTTCAATAAACTTGTTCCGAAAGTTATGAGGAACAAATTAAAAAGATGGACCTGATGGCTTGGGGTTTGGTTTCTGTCCAATATTCGCTCCCTAGAAAGTTAATGGGTTCATTAATTAAATACCCCTAGAATTTGATCCCTTCAATATTATCCTTTTCACATTTTATAATTATCCCTCACCTTCTAGAAGGTTGAATCCCAGAATAATAGATTACTAAACTACCCTTCTACTAAAATAAGGTTACAGAGAGGAAAAAAAAGGAATTCATTTCAGTTTCTTCGTCTCTCTCTACGGTTTCTTATCCACTCTCTGCATCTTATGAAAACCAGATCGGGAAAACTAGATCTACAAATTCAAAGAGAAATTAAGCGAATCCAAGTTGGAGTTATTGTTAAAGAGGTTCAGAAAGTGCGTAATCAATCCCTAGAAATCACAAAGAATAAAGCAGAAGAAGGAAAATTAGAGTTTCAATCGGTTATGAAGATTTAGGGTTCAATCGTCATCAATAATCAAAAATTAAAAGGTAAAATTCAGATAAATTGAGTTTGAATTACATATTTAAATATTATTCGTACTGATTTAGGGTTTTAATTTATCATTTCACAAGTTTGTCACTGATTTTGGTTTCATTTCGATTTTTCTGTTTTGCTTTTGTTGATTCATGCTGATAATTGTCTTCTATGTACATAAAACCCTAATTTGGGAATTTTTGTTATTGTGGAGAAGCAAGTTGGCACAAGAAAACTGAGCCATCTGGGCAAGTTAGCACCAGAGTCTGGTGTCCAGGAACCTAACCTGACGAATTCTTGAACAAACTACCCAAGTTGGCATGGGAAATCTTGAGCCATCTTGGCAAGCTGGCACCAGAGTCTGGTGTCCAGAAGCCTAACCTTGTAAAGTTTAGGAAATAACTACCCAAGTTGGCACGAGAAATCTGAGCCATCTTGGCAAGTTGGCATGATAATCTTGAGAAATTTTGTCATTTTTTTTCTTATAATCTATATCCTATAAAAAGTTCATGTATGGTATCATAATTTTGCAGTTTGATGAGTCTTTCTCAAAGGAGTTTCAGATATTGAAAAAATGTGGGGTAATTTGAAGGAAGGAAAAGAACAATTGGCAATAGAGAAGCCATTGAACAAGCTCCTTCAGCAAGCTTTCCGGTGACAACATCACCAAGCCTATAGGTGTGGTGAATGAAGAACATATGAAAGATAAAGCTTCCCCCATTGAGCTAACTACTAGTGATCTGAATAATATCACCGACGGTATTAACAACAGTGAATGTGATGATAAGATTGAAGAAGTAGGTGAGAAGAAAAATTAACTAAAGAAACAACCAAACAAGATTTGGCTGGTAGAATAAAAAGGAAATGAAAGTTGGCAACAAGTATTTTGAACCAGCTAGAAGCGTGGAGGCTTCCTTCACAACATCTGATGACTTAGATGATTCAATTTTTCTTAACAACATCTAGCGTATGCAAAAACTGAATGTATTGTAACTTATATGAAATGTTTTGTACAATAAAAGTTTAAGAATGAGTTAATGAAATATTTTGTTACATTTTAATTACATTTCAGGTTTGTATAACTAATGGAGATAGCTGCAAACACAGACAGACCCTTGAGGGAAAAAATAAAACTTTTTCAAGTTCTTAATAACAATTTAGTTAAGTTCAAAAGTAATAATATTATTTTTCATAGGAACATAGTCCTAAGGAAATTTGAAATCTGCAGAAACCTTCGGAATGTCGGCATACGAAGAGCCAATGTAGGTTTCTGTCATGTTTGTCGGTACTAAAGACAAAAGCGCAACCATCAAGTGCGAACCAGAAGTAAAAGCCAACTAGCTAAGATGTCATCTTCTGACACGGAGTCAGTTGTGCTACCATTGCACCACAGATTCATTTTGAGTAATACACACAAAAACTATCATATATCACTAAAAAGATTAAGAGCACCTAAAGCAACAGAGATACCAACAAAACAACATTATTAGCTGGGCGAAAGCCTTTGAAAGAAACATCCCAGTAATCTACAGCCTTGATTGATCATTTATATGGCTTCAAGTACAATTAAAATCCAATAAGATTAATACGCCAAAATCAACAACGAAACCTAATTGATATGTCATTAGCTCGTGCATTATTAAGTTCTTAGGTTCGGGATATATCCTAATTGATATTTTTCAAAGCAAATGCACCAAGTTATATTTGGAGCAATAAGATTTCGTTAAAGGGTCACTAGCTATGTATTATTTTTCATTAAAAGCCATTTTAATGGAATCTGATTACATTCTATAGACTCAATTCAAAATTTTAGGCACCTAATAATCTAAAAATAAGAACTAAAAAGTGAAATGAGAACCAAAACAAATTCATACCTTTATAAATCAAAATTTCGAAAATAATTCAATGAGAAATCATCTTCTACCACCACAACAAAACAAATTCATACCACCACAATATTCCACCACCGCCACCACCTCCACATCCCACCACCATATTCCACCACCGCCACATTCAACCACCAATCACCGCCACATCCCACCACCATATTTCACCACCGCCAAATGTGAGATGGCACCGAAATGTGAAGCCAACTAGCCAAGATGGCACCAGAATGATTAGCCAACTAGTCGAGTTGGCAATAACCATGAAGCCAGCTAGGCAACTAGTCGAGATGGCACAAAAATGTGAAGCTAACTAGTCAAGATGGCACCGAAATGTGAAGCCAACTAGCCAAGATGACACCTGAAAGTGAAGCCAACTATCCAAGATGGCACTAATAGCTGAAGCTAACTTACCTAGTTGGTACCGAAACTGTCCTTTCAATCTTTATCGAGTGAACCTTGCGTGAATCGAACATGCATCTTCTAACATGGAGTCAGCTGTGCTACCATTGCACCACAGATTCTTTGTATTGAGCATTTAGTGAAAGTATGAGCTAAACATCTTACATATAGAGAACCAGAAGATGAAAAGAAGACATATAGTAGCCATGGCAATGAACTAAAACTTTCATTTAGCTAAGCAAACATGCATCTGAACTAAAATAGCATTGTCACAAATATAAATGAGTTGGAAACATACTCAAAGGGATAATAACCAAAGTATTCTTTGTCGCCACATTTGGGAGTGTTTTCATCTATATCTTGCTCTTAAACTTGAAAAAACCACATTGTTCATTACATCCCTGCAAAATTAACATCCATCAGAGCTTGCAAACTCTATATTAAACCCACCGAAAGTACGAATTTGATGTTTCTACCTAATTAATAAAGGATATGCATACAGAAATCTATAATTCAAATCATGTAATCTATTCAAAATAATTTTATACCACCACCATCAACTAATTTCACTCGATAAAATACTTCTCTACCACCACCACAATCATCATCAAAACGAAAAGAAGAAGAAAAAAGGCATACCGTCGTTGCTGCCACCAGATCTGAAATGGACGAAACGTGCTGCTGCATAACAAATCTTAACAAATCTCCCGAGAAACATCATAAATCAGGACCATAGCCACAATCAGACGACACAACTGAGCTTCGTTATTTCCTCTCCCATTAGTTCTATTCCCAGGTGCAATTCTTTCATAACAAATCTACGAGTTCCGTTACCGTATGATGATGCATACACTGCTACAAACCGATCTCCGTTTTAGTGTTTTACTCTGATTCAACTACTGGTACAGCTGATGTTCGTTGTGTAGGTGAAGTTAGTAAACACGAACGTCTTGTTGATGACCGATTCTTTTTAATTTGTAAAAACAGATGAATCCAATTTCTCGATCTGTTTGTTATTGATCTGGTGGCGGCGGCGGCGAAAATAATGATTCATTAGACGTTGTGGTGTTGGTGGAATTGCGAAGTCATTGGTGGATTGTAGTTGAAGATAGCGATGGAGATCGTGGTGTTAGTTTGGTTTGATTTTCGTCTGATTTCTCGTAATTTCGATTTATATGGCGGTGGCGGTGGTTGAAGAGAAAGCCAGAGAAAGAGAGAGAGGATGGATCTGAAAATGAAAAATTGGATCTGTTTTGCTTTCGAACCTTAAAGAGTATATTGAGGGTATTAGTGGTATTAAAAATAAAATGAGTTTCTTTGTTATCTTCGTGGACTACAAATTTATCCCTCGAGGGACAATTGTGAAGGCCCAACTGAACGAGGGATAAAAGTTCAATTTCCTCGAAAAGTTAATTATAAACTACCCACTAAGGTTAGCATCCTAATGTGGCAGACTGCAGACTGAAGCGCAGTTTGCAGGTCATCATATTTTCCTGCAATGTCATGTCTCCAAACAGAGCTGGGGTAAGTTAAGATCACAGTTACACTTGTGTTCTTTGCTAATAAGAGTTTGATTCAAGTTTAGCACACCATCCAATTCATAAATTTTCCCTTCCACTTCTTTGCGCAATTGATTCACCTCAGTTTGGACTTGAACATTGTCCCCGATCATATTTTTCACTCCTTCAGACTGCCCTGGCACTGTGTTTAATTAGCTTTCTTTTAACCTGCATTGCAATAGCAATCCAAATAAAGACATAGTTTCTAACTATCTGGTAAAAGGTAAATGCACAAATTAAAAAGAACAAAAAGTCTAACTGATACGTTCTAATCAAATACAGTACATAAAGGCATAACTACCTCTTCACTTAAAACAAAAAGCTCGCGTTTGAGATCCAAATTGGGCCTCACACTTTCCGATTTCTTTACCTTGCTGCTCGATTTCTTTCCTTCGATTATTAGGAGTATGTTCAGCAGACTTATGTTATAGCAACTAGCAAAGTCTCTTTTGCTCAAAGGAAGCTAAAAAAGAGTCCATGCTCGCATTACAACGTTCCGTAGCTTGCATATATAGAGAACTAGACTAAATGTAGTTAAAGAACCATTTGTGGGTTACGGCTGGTTAGTCCCGCCAATGAACAAATGGATTGGTTTGAAATTGGCAGTGCATTCGCTTGGGTTGCTTGATCTTGGTGAATTCAAGATTAATGCCCAAAGTTTACAAAAGTTGGGCAAAAAATGCTCAGCTTAAGCGTGTAACCAAAGCATAATTAACCTGCAGGTCGCTTAAGAGTATGCTTAGAGGCCAACATAACAGTTTTATTCTACTGCTTAAGCACTTATAGCCGACAAAGTTGGATATAATCAAATGTTATGCTGAAAGGTTAGAACTAAGTGTTGGAATATTTTCAACACCAAGACATAGGGGTCCTGGGGGCGTAGCCCCCAGGCTGTGCCCAGAAGAATTTTTGAAATTAGGTTTCTGGATGACAGTTAAAAACCTTTCGAGAATCTTCGGTTTCCAACAGTCACCATTGACGGTTGTTGATGAAAGGACGCCTCCATTCGTGAAGAGAAACCTGTTGATGAAAAGGTACCAATTCATCAACAGACGTGAATACCTCTATAAATAGTCTCCCATGATTTCACTTCAAAATATCAAAAAACATTCTTTCTTCTACAAGCATCATCAGAATTTCTTATCTTCTCCCCTGTGTGTTCCTGGTTGAATCAGGGTCATACAAGCTTTGATTTCAACAAGTTGTGAGGCTTCAAGTTCCTGAAGGCAATATTCACTAGACCTGTTGTACTTGCCAATTATTGGAAGGGTCGAATAATTGTCTAAAAGAATCTGCATAAGAGCCTTGAAGTTTTCGATAACAACGATTCTTTTTCACCCTAGTTTGCTCCAATTTTCCAACACTAAGTACTACCAATGACATTACTCAGCTGATTACAGTTGGCGAAAGTGCCAGAATTTTGGATTTTTTTGGGGTTCTTTGTTGGGTTGTTTCTTGTTGTAAGTGTGACTTGTACGTCGTTTTTCTTTGGCTTTGAGTTCGCTGCTGAGTCTGTTGTATCGCAGCCCTCTTAGTCAGTTTTGGTTGTTGTTCTTCGCTTACTTCCCGTAAGCTTTTTCAATATATTACTTATGTTTGCCGAGGAAAAAAAAAAGAATTTGAGATTAGGGGGAAGGAAGGTTGTGGGGGAACGTACTCTAATATCTAAGGTGTATCTAAAGCACTGTCTGTTGAGAGGAGAAAATACTTTCGTTTAGCTCAGATACCACTAAGGATTCTCATACTTGAATCTTTTTCCTCCCCCCTAGTGATTTTGCTCTCAGTGCTTGCAATTAAAAGTTCAACATTTTCACGTGCGAATACCGCCCAATGATACATTTTCATGGCCGTTGGATTGGCCATCCAACGGCCCGCACGCTGCTAGATCAAGTTTGATCTAGCAGTGCGAGATCAAACTTTTTTCCCTGTGTTCAAATTATGGGTTACGGAAAGAAAAAAATGTTAAGAATATAGCACGGCGGCAAGAGCCAGGAATAGAAAAGGACTCTTGGGCTAGCAAGGCATACGTGTTATCGTGTTGCACTATTTTTGTGTCTAGTCGAGACATACAGTTGTTCTGTTGTTGTCTTTTCTGGGTTGTTATTCTGAGCCACGTTCCCCCCAATTATAGATATGGGTAAATGGAGCGAGTAAAATCTGATACCCATTTTGCACTTTAGCAGACCACCAGCATTCTTAAAGGCACAAACAAAATAGCTATAGGCTCGTGTAAGAATCCAAGGATTTGCACAGTAATAGCCTGTAATCTCGTTCGTTCATCAAAAAGGAGGCATCGTTTTCCTCACGACCCCAATCCCAAACTCAAATCTTGCATAAGTTAACCTACCCATGAAGCTTACGTAACACCATTGCAATTTCATTTGCTCATGAAATTGCCTGCACCTTCATATATCAATACGAAAATCATGTTTTTGTAGATTAATCACGGTTTTTGGCTATCAAGTATAACAAGGATTTTTCCGATTCCACTCGGTAAAGAAATGGAGCAAAATGGACGAGCATAATTTTGCTCTTGTTCTTTTATATGAAGTGGTCCAATCCCTGTCTAGACCATGTAAAAGGGATAAGTCCCTTTGATGAAGAGACACTAGCCAATTCCCATTCGGTACGAATGTAAAATCGTTCCATGGATCTTTAGGTAACATCATGCTCATAATCTATTAATATTCACCCCACTGACCCATTTTCTATAATCCCACCAATATTGTGAAAGAGAAGTTGGACCCATTAATTGTTAACAGATGCCAGGCAGCCAGAATAATCACCTCGTTTAACCCTATCATCAGACAGTTTTTACAAGTCAACTTAGTGTTAAACTTGTCACCATTTAACTAAATCATAACCGTGATTGGCAACTAGCTACTTGTGCTACCTAATTGTTAGGGGTGGAATTCGAGTTCTAAGTCTTAGGGTTCTAAATTTTTCAAAGTAGATAATTTGTTAGGGTGGATGTCATATTAAATTTAAACCTTTTTTTTTTTCGAAAGAAAATGTTTGTATTAAAAGAGGAAAAAAAAACCCAATTACAGGTTACAAAATCTGGAAGAGTTTACATGTTCAGAACTTCTTTCCAGTTATGCATCACTTGAGATGCTCCAATATATTTGAAAGTTTCTCTATTACAACACCGTAATTAAATGGTCTGTTTTATCATGAAAATGAGTTCTTCTTCCGTCCTAGGTCTCGAGCCAAAAACACGACCATTTCTTTCCTTCCAAAGATTCCAAACAATGGCATATTAAATTTAAACCTTATCATTCAAAAAGTATCGAAGAACTAGCTACCTGTCGTTTTTCCTAAATTAATCTCTGATTAACTGAAACTATCAATGGGTTCATAACTTTTTTTTCCAATCATACATTCATAAGAGCTTGTTAGGTCAATTAAGCGAGTTTGAGCTTATACCACGTTAAATTTGTGGGTTGTTGTGAGATTATTTACTCTTACCCTGTCGGATATCTAGAACCGATAGTTTAATGCGCTGAATTATGGGTAGACATATAAATTTCTCTACTTGGTTAAATGTTAATTGACTTGCTTTTTTTCTCCTTTTTGTCTATGCCCTTTCTTTTCTTACATAACCCCGTCCTTCCTGCTCTCACTCTCACACACACACTCTTCTCTCTCATGAAAGTTAAAGAAGAAGAAAAACCCCATTTCATCCACAATATCTAATGAGTAATTAGAGATGAGATTTCAGATGCAGAGAAGCTTTTGAGATCCTTCCCTTCCTCATACAAAGATTATAAATTTTTATGGCCCCCAATCTTCTTTGTACAGAAGAAAGCATTATCTGCTTTAATGATGATGTTGATGATAACAATATTAACAATGATTATGAGCTTGGGGAAGCTCTCTCTGAACAACAAGAACATCAAACCCCTGACCAAAATCAAAACTTTTTACATGGGGATGGGTTTTTCATTGAGTATCAGAGTGAAGAGGATTTTGTTTTAATGTTTCAGAGAGAACCTTTTCATCTGCCAAGAGATGATTACTGTAAGAGATTGCAGAATGGAGAGGTGGATGTAAAGATCAGAAGTGATACTATTGATTGGATTGGGAAGGTATTTTATTTTCATTTTTTGTGTTTGGATTCATATTAGTTTCCTCAAATGGGTTTTCTTTAATAAAGGTGCAGTCTTGGGGTTTAATCTGATAGTTTTTTATGGTTTTTATTAAATGGGCGTTGAGTTTATAGATTCATTTTCCTTTTTAGCGTTTTGTTCTTAATCTGTAACAAGTTGATGACTTTGCCCCAAACTTTATGACTATAAAGTGTTTGATATGTTGATCCAAAGATCTGATAGTTTAGCTATATTGTTGGAAATTCTGGGTTGTTGTTAGTTGTTCTGATTTGTGTTTTTGTCTCTCCATTGCAATGATGTTTAAGGTTGTTGTATTTGGGTTTAACAGGTTCATGGGTATCACAATTTTGGACCTTTGAGTGCGTATTTATCAATAAATTACTTGGATAGGTTCCTTTCGGCGTATGAGCTTCCTGTAAGTTTCAAAACTAATGGACCTTTAGTATGCAATAACGCTCGTTTCTTTGTTATAATAAACTTGTTTGATGTTGGGTTGAATTGCTGATTCGGGTTCTTGTTGTGCTGTTGCTGTATGTCATTTCTTTGTTGTTCATAGAGGGGTAAGTCATGGATGATGCAGTTGTTAGCTGTGGCATGTTTGTCCATAGCAGCCAAAATGGAGGAGACAGAATTGACATTGTCTTTAGATTTACAGGTGGGTAAAGCTCTATCAATTGACATTGTCTTTAGAATAGTCTTTTGCTGTTTTGCACGATAAAATTGAACACTGCACTTCAAATGTTAGAACTTGATTGCCATTTTCTTTGTGTTCTGATAGTTTGATGGGAATTGGGTTGTGCGCAGGTTTGCGAACCCGAGTTCATTTTTGAATAGTCTTTTGCACAATGAAATTGAACACTGCACTTCAAATGTTAGAAATTGATCGCCATTTTCTTTGTGTTCTGACAGTTCTGATGGGAATTGGGTTGTGCGCAGGTTTGCGAACCCGAGTTCATTTTTGAAGCTAAAACTATTCAAAGAATGGAACTTCTAGTGCTGAGTACATTGAATTGGAGAATGCAAGCTGTGACCCCTTTCTCATTCATAGACTGCTTCCTCACAAAGATCAATGGTGGTCAACCTTCGAGATTTTTGATCTCTCAATCATTTGCACTTATTTTAAGCACACTTAGAGGTCAGTGTCTCTCTTAGTTCTCAGTATTTCACCAACACAGACTCAAATACTCAAGTCTTAGAAAATTGAATTGTGTAACAAATGTTGGTTGGAACTAATTTCAGGGATTGACTTCTTCGAATTCAAGCCTTCTGAATTAGCTGCTGCAGTGGCGATATATGTATCATTGGGCGGTATTCAGCCAATGCAGCTTGAGAAGTGTGCATCTGGTTTCATCCAACATATAAATAAGGTAAGCTTGGTTACAACTCATCTAAACTTAGACTACAGTATTATCAAACATAGCTTGGTCACAGAGATTTTTAATCTCTCAGTCTCTGCTCAAATTCTCTATGTTGCTTTCGTTTGCATTAACTTAGATTACAGTAAAATCAAACATAACTTGTGTGAATTCTCCCAATAACCCAAAGTGTTATCGATCAGAACTTATGTAAATTTCTCACTCCTGTTTACAGGAGAAATTGTTGAAGTGCCTCAGTATGATCCAAGAGGTGTCACTAGTAAATGGGTCTTTTAAGATTGAAGGTATCTCACTCTCATCTGTACCCCAAAGTCCTAATGGGGTGTTAGATATTACATCCTTGAGCTATAGAAGTGATGATTCTGTAGAAGGTTCAAGTGCAAATTTCATTCAAACCAGTCAAGATTCTTCAAAGAGGAGGAGACTGAAATGAGGTGAGATGGCAGAAGAGGAGGAGAATTCACTTCTCATGAAAATATCAACCAATTCAGTTTGATAAGCAATACAAGTTTTGGCAATTGATGTAAGAGGAAGAAAGGTAAGTAATTTTTGCAAACAATAACTGTGAGTTAAGAAAGGAATTAACAGTTCTTTTCGATGCACTTTTACTTATCTTTACTTATTTAGGAAGTTTATAATGAAAACAGCAAAGAGTAATACATGTTCTTGTCAAATCATAAGAGCTGTTTTTATACAGATTACAGACATGTTGGGAGGAATGATTGACATTCCCCCAAAGCATCTGATTAGGAGAATAAACATACTAATGTTGCTTTAGTCTCCCAAAAATGGAATAATAAGCAAATGAAAAACAAAAATACAAATTTGAGTAGTAAAATGTGGTTATATAAATTCTAATTTATATGTTTTCTTTTCTGTTTTTCGTTGTTGGTGAGAATTTGTGGAGAAGGAATTAGTTTCCAGGAGAAAGGATTCCAAAGGTCCCTTACAGAACAGATAAATACAAGGGGTCCGCCGGCGATACCGAAAATTTTCCGGCATGCATTGCCGGTAGACTTTTTCGTGGACTATGTACGCTGGAATTGTCCGTCGGAAAAGTTTAGGCAATACCCACCGGAATTGCCCGTCGGCATTGGTTATCGGTAGTTATGTGGGTGTGTTGGGTGACCTTTTCAACTGATTCTCTTGGCCCATGAAATTTATGTCATTCAAGCATTTTTATGGGCCTATAGAGAATAAATTGCCTTGTTGGCCTGTTGGGTTTGTACTAGCTACTAGGATACAAATTTGAATTCTAGTTTAGCCTCCATAGTTTGTATGTCTCTTAATCCCTTCAAGAACAAAAAAAACCTCAATAACAAAAAGAGTAAAATAAAAGAAAATCAAATCTTTAAAAACGTTCATTATCTTCCAATGTGATAAAAGTTTGTCGATTTATACTTTTAACGAAGTTTGTAGAAATTTTTGAGTACCGCCAAAATTAGAAGAAATTCTAGACTACAACTGTTAAAACAGATGTATAGAAATTTTACTAGTCTGAATAAACTTTTACTAGTTCTTCTAAATGTTGAACCAAAAAGTAGCGAGTTTAGTTTAGACTATGGTTTATTGTCTGAATTGGTTGAACCTAATACTTGGGTAAACTTCGGGGTATTATCTAACTTGAATAGTATGAGCACATGTATTTTTGCGATATATATATATATATATTTTTTGTTGAGGTGTTATTCGCGGTTTTGGTGAAAAATGATTTAAAAGAGAAAATATTGTTGTTTTAAGGTGTTCTTCACTCTTATCGACAACACTTTTTTTATTATTTTGTTTTGAAAACTAACACAGATTTACACAAGATTGAAATTAAAATTTTGCGAATGAAGATTGTAAATTAATACCCAAGAGGGTAAAGCAGATTTGCACTAACTCCTAATGCACCCAATAGCTACTGAATCAGGATTGCAATAACAAATTATGATGCGAAACAAAAAATGTATATGTAGGCCTGTCAATGGTAACCGAAAAATCCGACATCCGATCCGAAATTCGTTATCCTATAGGATATTATCCGTCATATCGGATATCGGATATCGGATACCGATAAGATAACGGATAAATGTCTGTTAACCAAACGGTAATGGTATAGCCAATATCCTATAGGATATTACCCGATATCCGATAAGAACTCAACAAAACCCTAGCAATTTCCTCAGAGATCAAAACCCTATCGATTTCTTCTTCAGATTCTCAAATTTCCACTTCAATGGCCGCCGTCTCCACCGATTCTGTTTCTCAATTTCAACTCATCTTCAGTTAGATATAAAACAAAATTGAAGTTCAAAATTAGAGTTTCTGTAACAAATAAAGAAACCCACCTCTTAGATTCTGATCCCAGAGAATACTAATATCTTCCTTTCTTTTCTTAATCACGAAAATCAATAACAAAGCGGGGCTGAATCGTGATTTGGAAATCAAAAAACAGAGCAATAATCAAATCCTGCAAGACTTCTCATCAACAATCAATTTCAAAACAACAAATCTTCTTCCCATCCCTTTTATTTCGTATCTTTTCATTTAGATCTGAGATTAAAAGTGAAAGAAAAAAAAAAAAAATTGGTGACTTAGGTGCGTCTGCAGATTATTGATGGAAACTAGAACATAGAATTCCATTTAGAGATTATTTACAGTTGATATGGTGATGGAGACAAGCGATAATCCATTGCTTGATTTCTTCTTCCATGTAGTCCCAGATACTCCACACCAAGGCGTAGCCGAAAGATCAGAAGCCGCTTGGAAACATGATCCCTTATCGGCCTTGAAATTGATAATTATCGGATAATTATCCGATATCCGATAAGTTAACCCTAACGGTAATGGTATTACTTTTTACATATCCGACGGATATTAACGGATAACGGATATCCGATAAATGTTAGCCTAACGGTAGCGGTTGAGCGACTATCCGTTCCGATAGCTACCGTTGACAGGCCTATGTATATGTGCTGTTTTTGGGGCTGCACGTTTTTTGTTGGGGCTTCAAAACACTAAAACCATCCAAATGATGTTATAAGAGATGTCTAAATATATGAGAAAAGTCTAAGTTACTCCTACAAATTTAGGATTAGATTAAAACCCTACCTTTCTATATAATTTTCTTCTCTATTCTTTTTACCACCCCCACCACCTACTACAACTGCCACCACCACTAACACCATCACCAAAAATAACTGCCGCCACCACCACAAAAAATAATTGCCGACAGCCGCCGCCGCCACCCATAAAAAAAATACGCAAAAAAAAAAAGTTTTACACCCCAAAAATATGTTTTACGCCTCAAAATTATGTTTTACGCCCCAAAAATAAAATTTACGCCCTAAAAATATATTTTACGCCCCAAAAATTTACGCCCTAAAAATATGTTTTACGCCCCAAAAATATGATTTACGCCCCAAAAATATGTTTTTACGTCCCAAAAAATTTATGCCCAAAAAAGTTTTACGCCCCAAAAAAAAAGTTTACGCCCCAAAAATTTTGCTCACAGAAAACCAAGCCGTAAGTAAACCAATTGAGGCATAAATAACCAACTGAGACGTAAATTGGTAAAACTGAGGCATAAATTTCTTCTGTAACCAATTTTTTTGTAAACCAAAACTTACGCCTTGTTATACCGGGGCGTAAATTCTAAAACTAAGGCGTAACCTTGATTAATTGAGGCGTAACTGCTAATTTACAGCTCAGTTCGCTTCGAAAACCAAGGCGTAAATTTTTCTGCAAATGCCAAAATAAATCCAATTCTTCGATTTTAACCCAAATATGTAATAAAAACATGATATAAATGATGAGTTTTGTTCATAATGAATACCTCATCCGCATAGATGGAGTAATATATGTTACAACTTATTACCAAGGGATTTACAACGTAAGTGGTGGTGGTGGTGGTAGCGGAGGTGGTGGTGGAAATGGTGTTGGTTTTTTTTTTTCCTCTCCTTCTTTCTCTCCCAATCAACTCTAAAACAAAATGAATTTCTCTCTCCAAAATTTTTATTACCTTAACTATATAGATTATGATATCATGATTACCACTAATCTAATGATAATCTAACACTAACACTAAACTTAATGTAAAGGGTAAAACAGTCCATTTTATAAGGGGTTTTTGGTTTTGGATTTTGATGACCCTATTTTGTTTGGGACTGAAGCCCCAACAAAAAACGTGCAGCCCCAAAAACGGCACATAAATGTATTTTGGGCAAAGCAGAGTTCTGTAAGTTGATCTAGTCTGAAGCTCGGAAATTATATTAGGCCCAGAGTTCTTTATGATTCTCAGGCCCATATAAAACCCAAGCTGAGTGGAGACGTAATCTGCCTATGTACCTGGCTAGAGTGGCCAACAAATCGTTTGACTGCCGTACGAATAACTTCAAAACGATTTCACCATTTCTATTTATATTGCTCAGCAAGTCAGCAAGTATTTTGATCCTAAAAAATTATGTGTTCACTGAGGTTTTTGACAGGCCGGAATGTGAAATCAGCTAAGGTAACGTGTGCATTTAGAGTTTTTGCAATTTCAGTACAAAAGCATTCTCCGAAAATCCTCTCAGATGATTAAAGGGATGGAGAGAAGAAAAACAGGACAGTGTGAATTGGTCTTGGTGTTATGATAGCGAGTTTGGATGTACACGAGGGAGGGAGGGGCATGCAATGCTTTTTGGTAATTACAGCTAACAGCAGTCAGTCAGTCACTCTCAACTTCAATATTGTAAAGCACGCTCTCATAAACTGGTGGGCTTGGCTCTGATGTCAAAGGGTGTGGCATGCAGCAACCATTAATCTTCTTCTCCATAAAGTCTCTTCTGATTCTCTCTTATGTCTCTCTCTCTCTCTCTCTCTCTTTCTCTCGCATGGAATAGGACTACTGTCCACAGAGGAGACGTAGTGGGGCTATCATAACACTGCTGAAAGAGATACCACTTCTAATATAGCTGTATGCATCCATGGAAAGACTAATTAAAATAAAGGGTCTGTTATGCATGAGCTTCATTATGCAATGACTTGGAAAGAAATCACTATAAGCACAAGATTTTGACTATTAAGCAACTTTTTTTGTTTATTTTTCTTGAATAAATGAGCTCCATGTTCATACTTAGAGCTAGTGGTTTCATTAGCCGACGATGACTATCTAGTTAATTTGCAGATAAACGAGAAAAATTAGGTTGGTACCAAAAACTAAACCATCTTCATCTAATTGACTCCCTGAACAATTTGTAAATTAAGCATAGGACCAACCACCTAATCCGTTAACTGCATACATGAAGTTTGAGCGCTGATGTTGGCAGCTGATTACTTAATTCGAGTTATTTTATTGTCTTTCTTCATAGTATTAAAAAGAAGAAGAATAATAGGAAGGAGAATAAGGACAAGTTTTAGTTAGGGAGTTCTTCTAAGAACTGACACAAAAAATAACAAACAACTACGCGTGCAGGGTCCAAAGATTCAGAGAGATTGTTTGTGATGAGAAATGGCCATGGGGGGTTTGACTCTTTTATGGAGTATCTCTTTCTTTCTTTCTGACTTATTAAAATGAGTAGTATGAGAGAAAGGACATGGACAGCTGAAGGCATGGTTTGACGAGCCCACGCATGCACCACCCCTTTCGTTCATTGTGAGAGACTTGTTCAACAGAGATGCAACATATCCCGGGAATGACATCCCATAAACTTAGCCCTAGATATCTATCTTCTAGTGCTAGTCATTGACCTTTATTTTCTTCTCTTCTCTTCTGTTTCGATCGACAGATAATGAAAGAAGATGGTAGAAGCCCGAGGAATATGTACTTTGCTAGTCCACGCTTATGATTAATTGTTGCATTTCTCTTTCTCGCTTTCTTGTTTTTTAGTTTTTTGGCTTGCATGCTTTTTAACCATCGCCAAATATCCCTGTCCTTTGGCTTCGGTCCTCACTTCTTACTTGCTTTAATTTTATGTTGAATTCACACATGATCATGGGAAAACTAAAACAATATATCTGTACCGAATGAGTAAAAAGCACAGCAGCTCTCGATTATCTGAGGCTGGTAATGGTATGCACCTCCCCTAGTTGGTTAGCTATGGCTTTACTCGTACCAGATCCTCAAAAAATTGGTATTAGGCCCGTTCCAATGGGTCGCCTAAAACACAGATTATGAGTGTTTTGGTTGACTATGGAACTAGCAAAGGGGGTTTTTGGCGTTGTAAAGTTGCACAACGCCATATAGAAATACCCTCGTCGATGGAAATTTCATTGGCAGACAGAAATTTCATCGACGATGCTATTTTCCTCGATCAGATTAGACTCATCCAACGGCTCATATTTCACTCGCAACTCCTATATAAACTCAATTTTGTTCTTCATTTCATTCACTCACAACTTATTTCGATCTTTTTCAAATCTTCTCTCGATTTCATCCGAATTCATCCATTTTTTTCGTAATGTCAAATTCATCATCGTCTTCCCAAACCACTCAGTCATCGGATTCTCCTCATATAATACTAAACTTTATTATATTCAGTACTCTTCCAACATTTCCCAAATATCGGAGCATAACTGAGAAGTTAGTCAATAACTACTACTACACTAAACCCTCATCTACATCTCATCTTATTAATTGTTATGTGGTTTGAGAAATGTTCGTAGAAGGCAGTATTAAATAAAGGCCTAAGGTAAGACACTTTCCTATGGAAAGTAGAAAAAAAAAACTTTTTTGCGAGCCTAGGTCCATACCAAACCGGTTTTCTAGTCTACATTGGAAAGGGCCTTACCTAAGTTCTTTGGTAACGCAGTCCTTTATCTTTGGTAAACGTCGAATGCCCGCAACTGCAGGTGTTTGACCTTTACCAAAGATAAATGACTATGTTCCAGGAAATGGTTTGCAAGCCTGGGCCTTATATGTTTCGCAAACCAGTTTACAGACTACCATAGGAACAAGCCTAAAAAAAAATATGATGGTTCCTATGGTGGTATTCAAACCGGTTTTCTTTTTGTGCATCGCATTGATGCAAAAGAAAAACATGATAATGATACATAATAAATCAGAAAGCATTGTAATTGTTATTATGTATCATTGTCGGGTTTTTGTTTTTGCATGTGCACATTCAAGATTTGTTCATAAGCACATTCAACAAGCACATTCAGCGACTCCAATTATAGACCCAGGTAACGACGGAAATTTGACCCACGTAACTTTTACCCATATTCAAACACTAAATTATGGCTAGGTATGATTCAACTGAAGATCTAGCAATCCTTACATCATGGTTTATTCAAATAGGCATCCCTCATGTTCAACGACAGACGGTTCCAGCTTCAGATTTATGGGAGCGAGTGGAACAACTACATGGAATATTATGGTAATCCTTGGCAAAGATCTAACAAAAAAATACGTGATAGGTTTGTTGTGATTACAAAAACAGTAACAAAGTATGTACACATTCAAGTGACTATTTATAAAAGTCTTGCAACTCCTCTGGATGTCGATATAATGGAGGAACTCGGAAGGCGATTCTATTAGAGAAGATACAAGAAACCATTTACACTTGATGAGAGCTACCAATTTCTAAAGGATAGATTTCCCAAATTCAACCCAGAAAACACTCCTCACGATCCTTCAGAATGAGCACATTCAGCGACTTCAATGCAAAGCTTTTCGTGACTATCTGAATCGATGGACACATTCGGTTATTTCAACGAGAGGTTTCTCAAAGATAAGCCGGTAAAATAGAACATAAAATAGATTTTATATACTAATTTCTTAAATATTTTACAATATTGCTCCTGCATTTTTTCACATAACTTACAAAGACTAATATGCTCCTGCATTTTTTCACATAATTTAAAACATAAAAATCGACTTTGCGAAAAATCTCTGCCTATCTTCAAACACTGGTTTATCTTCTTCAAGAGTTTCAGTTTGTTGCTTTCTCACTATCTCTGAACCCTTATTGAACTTTTTCAACTGAAGCAACTTCCATTTGATACGTTCTTTGTATGATTTTTCTAGATTTTTACCAGTTTTGATAACTTTCAAATTACCTTTCGGTTGAACTTTCATATTTTCTTTGCATTTTGCTTGAACATTCAAATTTTCTTTGCCTTTTGCTTGAACCCTTATTCACCTTCTAGCTGGAACCTTCACCTCGTTAATTTCTAAAATTTGAATTCTTCTCTGGTTTTTTAATCCTATATTATTTTGTATCCCTCACAAAATTTCTTCTCAGCGACATCTCTTACAACTCCTGACCAATCAAGAAATTTAGAAGCTTCTCCCATTTTTAGAGCAAAAGAGATGGAAAAAATACCAGAATAGAGTAGAAAAAAGCAGAAAACAGTAGAAAACAGCAAAAGAGAGCGAGAGAATAGTTAAAACTATTGCTGTGCATTTTGAATGAAGTTTTACCGCATTTTATAGTCGATGGAAATACCATCAGATTCAAAAATGTAGTCGCTGTCGATCGATGGAAAAACCATCGTCGATGCTTTTTTCATCGAGCCCGATGTAATTTCCATCTGGTACGGTGGAAAATCCATCGACAGATGGAAAAAGCATCGTCGACGATTTTTCCATTGTGCTCAATGGATTTTCTGTCGGTTTCCATAGCCCAGAAATTGGTTTGCTGGTCCACCTAGGATGGCAAAGGGGCTTGTTTTCTAGGTTCCATAGGAACCGGCCTTACACCGAATTGTTGTCGTGATTTTATGTATTGAGGTTGTATGAATCTGAGACAGTAGGGGTAAAACGGTAGAGGGTGAAAATCTTTCAAAAATAATAATAATTAGTAATGGTGTTGTAGTTTTTACTACTGATTTTGGAAGCAGTAAATAGTGTTGTTATATGTCCTGGATTGTGTTCATTTTGGATAAGAATTTATAGTGTTGTAAGAAAAACATGTCCATACAACATAAATTCAAAACTTATGATATTGGATTTTATAAAATGTCGGAGAAAAAAGAAGTTTTAATGAGTTTTTTAAGTTTGGTCTTGATTGGATTTGATCTTGTGACGTAACGGACATTAGGATACTTGCTCATTTTCTTTGAGTGAATGAGTGAGGAAAACCTTAAGTCCCACATTGGATAAGTCTAAAGATAAATGTCATCATATGACTAAGAAACTCGGTTATTTATATCGGTGGGGACTGGTGGGCAAATGACACACGCCTTGCTTTGTGCCATAGCGTGCGTGTGTGAGTCAACCAAGATCTATTAATTATCGGAAAAAATTTGGTGTTTTGCAAACTTTTTTTTTTTCTTCTTAAAGTAAGAACAAACAATTTTTGTTTATTAAGGAAAAAATAATTACACCGTCTTAGCAGGCAAGCGAGCAACAATTTGCGTCGCAATCCTTTTTGAATCGCAAACCCTATCTTATGAAAAACAAACTCTCTTGAGCCTAGAGTCATGACATTTTTGTGCATAACTTTTTGTCCACTCTTGAGGAACCCGACCGCCTCGGGGGCTAAAAAAACAAAAATATCGAAAGCTAATGGATAAAGGCTTGTCCGTTATTACGGCAAGCTTTCTTATGTTTCAAAATCTTACCTGATGCAGCCTTTAGTACTGCATGTCCAACTGTAAACGTACCATACCCTGCACCCACTAACGGGGATACCCCAGTGAGGTAGACGCATGCGTGTTTCCCGATAATCCACCCAAATATAAGAACATATAGTGGTCTGAGTGTTGATCTCCCTTCGAGTGGATCTGTCAAAAAATTAATAGCCCCTTATTTCTTCGCTGAAATACCTCTCCACAACACATCATACAAAGTATCTTACAGTGAACAACATGTTCTCCAAAGGCGTCCAAGTATTCCATGATACAAGCATTGCATCCGTTGGGTATAAAGGAATCATTAATATGTATTTGAGAATAGCCTGATACTCCAACGGTGGCATCTTCTACCCTAGGCCTTTAATTGGGATAGCAAGGTGAAAATCCTAGGCATGTGCTGCATGTAGGCAACCAAAAACTTCTTTTTGCCTGTCTAATAATTCACATTGTCCATGTCTTTATTTACTTCCAAAAGACCATTCGCCAAAGCACTTTTAATCCTTTCTTATTTTACAAGGAATATGTTTTTATGTTTTAGTGTTTACTAGGAAACATATTCGTGTTTTGCAAGAAATCAAATACTTGTTTTACAAGAAACCTTGTACTTCCTTTCTTTGGTTTCTTTTCTTCTATAAAAGAAAGACCTAGAGCTCTAATTTTCTCATCCCAGAAGCGGCTACTATCCATCTTCTTTCTCACTCTTCTTGTTTTGTTTTGCTCATTTAGCTTTTTATTTCTCTTCCATCCTTGTTGCTAAGTTCAGAGATTGCGTAGTATTTGTTGTGCTGAAAATCACTATATCGGGCAGTTCTATCCTGGACACATCTAGTTGTTGGGGCATAACATCACTCATATTGAGTGTACCCGCGAGCTATTGTGTTAAGGACAATTTCTAGAACAGGTGGCTCTGTCCTTGTAAGTTTCGTAGATTTGTATGCGTTATTTCTTATTCAGTATTTATACAATATTCCCGATACATCTAACGTCGATGTTATAGACGCAAGTATATCCACCGTAAATAGTTGGCAGCGAAAGTTTGAGAACCAAAGTGTAAGTGGATCCTTCCTAATTATACAACACCATTTTCTTAAAGAAAGGGCATAAAGTTGAATATCAACAATTGTGATTTTCCATTTAATTTGGGTTCTTCTTTATATTTTTGGTATTAAGGGTGATTATATAAAAATCAAACTAACCATAAAGAGATAATAGAGGGGTCTTGTCCAGTATAGGGTCTTGTTCAGTATAGGGTTCGATTAGAGATGCAGGATATTGAGGATCATCTTGTAGTTGTGACGCACTTTCTCCCATGATATTTGTTTGGTGTATGTGAATGATGCTGATTTATGTCATGTGCAATACCTATATCTTTTCTCAATATGTTTCTGACATGTTGTGTGATTAAGGACATAGTAGATCTCAATTCCTTTTTGAATCGATCATCACACTTATCAATCCATGAAGTGTAGATTTTGTCAGAAGAAGTACAAGGAAGACTCACGAGTCACGACTTCAAA